>VXBQ01010102.1:1002214-1023572 GCA_013400175.1 Phainopepla nitens
CCGCGCCCCCCTCGGGCTCGGCTGCTCTCCGCAGCAGAGGCGCGTTCCCCGCAGCCGCGGCTGTGTCGGGAATTCCGAGTGCTGCCGAGGAGCGTCCCGGGGCCGCGGCATCGCCGGCACGACGGCAGCTCACGGCAGTCCCCCGGCTAGGCAGGACGTGGTGCGGCCAGCCGCGGCTGGACACTGCCGGGCACGGCCGGGATCATCGGGTCCCGACCTCCGGAGGGCAAGGAGCCGGGAGAGCGACAAGAGCGAGGAGGTTTCTAGCCAAGGGTTTCTTAGAACTGCCCTTAGCAGAGCGGGAGCGGCAATGGTGCGGTCAATAGCCACCCTTACCCAAGGACAGGAGGTTTGTAGGGAGAAGCAGCGCTGTCCATTCCACTGCTGCTGAGCTGGGAGTTGCTGCCAGAGGCCCGACAAGAACTAGGAGGTGAAGCTCCCCGCATGTGGCTGCCATCATCCAGGCTGTGTCTGCAGCCACCCAGCCTGCCTGAGAGGAAAGGACAGCAGCAAGGATGTTAACAGGAACGCAGTGATTGGTATTGGGTGCAATGAATTCATGGAGTTTGGTGCTTGGCAGCGTTATCTCATTTCCTATGTTTATTTTTAAATAATTATTTGTAAAGTGAGAGATTTGAGAGTCCTGAGGGAACACAGTGAAGAACTACTTGGGGAAAACCCCTCTCCCCTCTATAAAGATGACCTTCTGCCGAACTGGATGTGCCTCTGCCTGTGGATGCTGAAAGCCCTGTACCACCAGCTCGTTGCTGCTGTTTGGTGCAGGGGCTGTGGGACACTGCAGGGGGCTGTGTATTGAGCCAGGGCTCTGTGCCTGTCTGTCAGGGAGGGTTTTGCTCTTGGTATGGTGATTCTAAGGCACTGTGGTCGTGGCTCTGTCTCTGATCCTCAGCCTTCCAGTGCTGCACATGTTTGGCAGGCACATCAAAATCTGGGCCAAAGCCCTACACCAGGCTACAGAAGTGCTGATTTTTTAGCAATCACAGCCCTCCCATCAGCCCTGTGCTGCCTCTGCCCTCCCACAGCCTCCTCTAAACTCCCCACAGCCTCTCTGTCCCACACCACCAGTGACTCTCCTGTGACCTCATGGATGATAAACCGGGTCTCTTCTCAAAAGCTGCCTCATGAGCCAAAGCCTGGCCAGAGCCAGGCCCAGGGGAAGAGAACTAACAAAAGTCTGTGCCCTGCTGTATTCCCCCTGCTGTGTGTAGAGGACGAGTTTAGCACAGAAACATGTACACAAACCCCTCTGCACAATACCAAATATTTGTCCAAACATGCACCTGTTGGAGCTAGCACTGGCCAGCACAACAGATGGCCTATCTCCTGGTTTTGTCTCCATGCTGTGATTCCAAGGAGCACCCATGCCTGCTGCAGGGCAAGAGGTGGTTCTGGACCCACAGACTCATCCCCACAGCTCAGTCAGCCAGCAGTACCTGAGAAGAATAAACAATATATCATCTAAGAATTGCATGGGTGTGCTTACTGCCTTCCATCCATAAATTAATTTCTATTATACAGAAATGAAAGTAATTTTAAGGTTTATAAAACCCGAGTCACTGGTGGGATTTGCAATTACAGTAAGAACTTTAGTATCTTCTCTTCTAGTACTTTAGTATCTTTTCTTTTTTCTCATTGTATGACACCTAAATAAGCAATGCAGTGATTTTAGTAGCAAAGATTAGCAACCATCAAAAAGATTTGGAGATGCAATTCAGGTAAGTTATCCAAAACTCCCATCAGTACCTATATACTACATCTATATGGTACAAGGTAAATCATACTGGAATTGAATTTATTATTGCTTTAGCCCTTCTTTGGTTAGTGAATTGATTCTATTGGTTTTTTCCGGTCCATTTGTGACTATGAGAGGTATTTGGATAAAGAATCTTCAAGTCAGGACTGGTTTTTTAGGTCATTAGGCTGCTCATCCTTCACAGCCCCTGGTCCATAATGTGTCCTCGGTCATTTCTGTCATCCCAAGTTGGATATCAGAAACCTTCCAAGTAAAAGAATAGAGAGCAAGAGGTAAAAAATTATTTTACACTTCTGATGAGACTAGGGATTCTTTATTCCTTTGGCACAATGTAATCAATACTTCCTAGAATTTTGAAATCAGCAGCTATCTCTGTGTATAACCACCGGTCTTTAATCGAAGACAGCATCCAACATGTTTCTGTACTCAGCCCACTCTGTGTAAAATGAAAACAACACTCCCCTTTCCAATCTGTTGCTGTGCTCTGGTGATGGTGATTCTGGTCTCTCTTAGCATAGCACATTCAGGTCTCCCAGACTATACTGAACCTCACTGCAGAGATCTGGCATTGGCCACTTGCTGCAGCAGAGCAGGTATGTTTGGGTATGTAGAGGGGAGGATGGCTTTGGTTTCAGAGTGTTTCTTGCTTCCCAGAACACACAGGATGGATAAGGATAAGCTCAGACAGAACTGCATTCTGGAATTCTCCTGAGAGGTTGAGCCTCTTGCCGAGGGCACAGGATACCTCCAGGTGAAATGTGTCTGCAAAGTCCTCCGTGGGCTGCACCTGCACATAGCCTTTCCTTCCTCCTGTAGCCCACTCAGTGGCCAGTGCTGATATCCAAACAGCAGCTTGAGGACTGTGCTGCTGTAAAATTCTGCAACGTTTCTGGCAGTTTGTAAGTGTGCCTTATATTTTTTTTCTGCCTTTGTGGCAAAAGGTTCATTAACTCAGAAGAGAGGTGCTGTGGCCTTGCAAAAAAGATATTCATCCATACCTCACAATTGATTTTATCAAGAGCCAATTTCCCCTGGCCTTTGTTGTGCTTGTACCCAGTTAGTTCTAAACAGCATCCTTGAGCCCTAGGTAGTTCAGAAAAATAAATGAGCCAGCTGCAACACTGTTTCTTCAATTAGATGAGAGGTGAAAATATGCAATACAGCAATTTATAACTCCTGGTTACAGCCTTGGAGAATGCAGTCATAGACCGTCATGGTCTGTGTATGCAAGGCCACCCTCCTTTTTCTTCTTTTTCTCTCTGTTGTGTGATCATTATCAACAATGCAAAGTCATATGTGAGTTGCCATGGTGGAAGGGCTCCTCCCATGACTGTCTGAGCAGAGCACATTCTGAACGTTGCACCCTGGAGCCCAAAATACCACAGCAGTAACAGAATCCTTTCTCAAGTGGTTGCCAGCACTGTCTCCTGCCAAAGACCCCTAAGGGTGCAGGCCTTTTCAGCATACTTCCTTCATACAGCCTCACATCCGTTGTTCAGATATCATGTGCTCACATTTGTCTTAAATTAGCCTGCACAGTGACTTTTTAGTGACTCAAAGTGAAAAAGAATCTGTCCTTCTACTGATGCAAACCAAAAAGGAAGTTTTATATATATATATATGCATTGGTAGGCTTCCAGTACTTCACACTACCAAACCATGAAGACAGCTGATGCAGAGTCTAGATCAGGAATAAAAATAAACACAGGAGATGTGCTGTCCTGCATAGTTTGGATGGCTCCAATTTTCAAAACACATTATTTTAAACCCCTAGCAGTTATATTTGAATTCTTATTAAAGACCCTGGGCAACACTTAAATGACATTAATGTAGACTCACTCAACAGCAGTGAAACTGCATGAGTGCAGGCTTTGTCCTCCAGAAAGCTTTCAAAACTCCAGCTCCTCTGGTTATCTGTTAAGCTGAGCTGGAGATAGAAGGCCATGAATAATATTTTCAATGGGAATTAAGTTGGAAAAAGTCACCAGCTCAGAGCCAAAAGCTACTCACAGGTGCTCTTGAGCACACAGATGGGGATGGAACTGAGGAAATATTATAATGATTCCTCCAAGAGCTGGATGGGCACTGGCAGGGCTCCCTCTCACCTCTCCCTCCACGTCTGCTGCATGGAGCTCTGCTCTCCCTGTGCCTGATCCCCCTGACACTTCCCCTCCTCTGCACCCCTCGGATCCGTGAGAGGCAGGGCTGCATCCCTGGAAATGTCTCATGCGAAGGAGAAACAGGCCCTGGAGGTACATTTGCATGAAACTTTCTGGTTAAAGTCTTTGTGCACATTCCTCTGGGTATTTTCTTTAGCTTGCTTCTTGGATGGCCACTCACATTCAAGAGTTAGCATCCAGTATCTTTGTTTTCTACAAAGAAAATAGCTCATTGCTTATATTTTCCCCCTCTGATTGCTAGTTAATGAAATTGGTTCCAGCTGTAACATCATTGCAATGAGCTACAAAGAATCACTTGTCTCAACTGCCTGGGCTAGGCTCATTTCAGCTGCAGCTCGCAGATGGCACAGCTATCCAGGAGACTGGAAGAATGCAGTCAAGTATAATTCAAAAATGGGTAAAAGCCGAGGCTCATCAATCTTTGGTGCTTTGCTATTGTATCTGTATTGTACTCCAGCCTCGGAGCTCCAGCATATGAGCCTGTGGAGCTGTTTGGTCACTTTCTGGCGTCTTGTTCCTTTGGAAATGTAACTCCAAGTGACAAGGTGCTTGTGCCAAATGAAGAAATAGTGTAGTACCAGCCTGTGCAGGAGGTGCTGCTAAACAATGAGTGTCTGAGGGATCTGCGGTGTATTTCCCTCCCATCTCACCAGTGTCCCTCCCCTGTGTTTTGAAGAGAGGGCCTTTTCTGGAATATTCACATCACCTATCATCTGCCATGTAACTCAAAATCTCCAAAGGCCCAGTTCAAGAACCAAAAGCAGCTTAGCAGCAAATCCCTGATGAAGTCAAACCAACAAAAGGTAAATGCTGGCTGCAGCTTGATTTGTTTTTCGTATTATGAGAGATTGCTCCTTTACTTTTGGAAATGATAATCCAGATATCCTCCATTGTGGCATAATAAATATCTAGGGTTTGTGCTTAAGAGGTGGGCCCAGGTTTCCTGTGGCTGTGGGTATTAAGACCTCTAACTGTTAAATTGCAAATCTTATTGAACATATTGATAGTCCAGTGAGCTTTCTCCTTGGCTACCCTTTCCCACTGAAGCACCTACCACTGATGCCCTCTTGGTGATTCAGAGGTAACAATCAGCTTCCTTGTTGCTTGTACTTCTCCAAGTAACATTTGGCACTAATATTAATTATATAGCATGCTTAGATTTCTCATACCATTATTAGCAAATACATGTTTACTCTAGCTTTCCTTGTTTGAACTGCATCTGTGAACTATATGCCATGTGGTATCTTTGAAAAATACTTGGATCCATTATGTGCAAAGGTGAAGTTTAATATCCTTTTTTGTCACTAGGGACAAACTGTTTTACAGCTGTAGGTCTGAGTTTCCAGAGAATGACAGCTCCCATGATTCCCAAGAAGAACTGGACCTGAGCTCTGGCAGCAAAGCACTTTATGAAAAGGAGGAAATATACAAATAAAAATTCCCTTGTTTAAGCAAGAGAAGCAAAATTTGTAATTTAGTAGGGAATGCAAAATAGGGAGTAGTAAATTCTGCTGAAAAATCCAAGTGGAGATCTGTGATGGTAATACAAGACAGGTCCAAAGGCTGAAGCTCTAAGGAAACCCTGTTGATTTGTCAAGTAGAAGGTCTTTTAGCCAGGAGTTTATAAATGTTAAAGCCAGAATGGGTAATGACTTTAAAAAATGAGAGTTCTAAGGAAGAAATGTAAATTCTAGTGAAGTGAAAGGAAAAGGAAGATTGAAAGCATGAAATCCTTGCCTCTATGTCCAGTGTGTGTCAACTTGGTCTTTAAAGGCATAAAGGGATGCTGGTTCCTATTCCTCCTGCACAAGGAGAAGTGCTGAGATCAGGAGTGAGGAAGATGACAGGTACTTGCTGGATGTTAGAGCAGCTTTATTTTTTGTAATTGGCTCTATGAGGGGTAAGGGCTTAGCTGGAGAATTAAAGTGACACATCTGTCTCTGGTAGGGTGAGCTGAGGGGATGAGGAATTCACAGACTAGTAAGAAGTAGTTGGTAGCCCTGTCTCTCCCTACAACTGCAATCTCCTTTTTGATCTCTCCTTTCGAAACTGGAGGTGTTGGTGATGATCTAACCAGCACCTGACTAGCCAGACATTTGTACTTGGAGGGCAGCTGGATCATGTGATGGGGAGTGGCTGTCACCCTGGCAAATCCCTTCAGAGGATTACCCCAAAATCTCTGTAATTTTCCTTTCAGCCTTAAACCACCCACTTCCATCCAACCAACAATGAACAAACTTGAAAGGCCCAGTGTGTTGAGCTGTTGTGCAGAAAGGACAAGAGCTAAAATCTGTACTACCAAGAAAACCTGAGAAATTATTCCTGTGGTGCTTGCTGATGATTACTCTGTCTTCTAACTTCCATGTGTATTTGTATAGACTGAATTTATACTGTAATGCAGGAAGGTCCTTCCCTGCCTCTCCATTCAAAACAATAGAGCAAAAACAGCCAGCATCAGATGTTTAAAAAAATTCACCCCACAGTTTCAATTATTGCTCTGACTTCTGCTGTGGCTGGTTACCCTCATCCTCAGGAACAGAAAATACCTTTCTGTAGACTAGCAGTAATAAAGAAGAGTGTTTCTAGCTTAGGCTAGTGGCAGAAAATAACTTTTCTGACCTCTGCTGTAGCCATCTAATAGCTCTTGTGGATTAATTTGGGGACAATAATGGTCTTTATTCTGGTTTTGGTTTTGTGCTTGGCTTTGCACTGATATAAACACTAGATGTACTAAAATTGAGGTTTTGAGGATTTTAATGTAAATGTGGAGCTACAACTATTTGAGATCTCCAGCAATTCCCTTGAGATTGATTTTTTTCCTCTGATAATTTGTTTTGCCAAAACCAGTATTTTCCTTTCTTGACTTGAACCGTCTTGGTTTCATCAAAAGTGGTTTTATACAGTGTGTCTCTGAGGCTGGGGAGTAGCTGTGTTGAAAGGCTATATTTTTTTTTTTTTAGAATAAGAACAAATATCTGCACCCCTACCTAGTCTGCTTGAACTAATTCTGCCTCAGACAGATGAAGCAGTTTAGTTGCAGCTACAAAGACCTTGACAAAGAGTGCAAGAAGCAAAGCTGTCCAAGAAGCAAGATAAATTCCTTGTGCTCATCTCTGGGCCACCAGTTGGATCAGAAGCAGATAATTAATGTCTGTATGTGCTATGCTCCAGTGTAGATGTGTCACACACTAGGAAACTGGCACGGACCTCATAATGGGTGCAGCAGAAAACTGCCCAAATCTGGACACCATTGGCCCTTACAAAAATGGTTTGCAAGTGCAGCTAACTTCTTATTGCTGTTTGAATGCCAGCTTTGCTCCATTTTCTGTTGTGAACAGGACTGATGCTGGATTTCCCTGCTGAAAGAAGGGAAATCCAAATCCTGGTCTTTCACGGAGGTGGAGGGACAGGAGTCAGTGTGGGAGCTGGCTGTGGAATTAGTGCGGTGGGATGATGTGTACATGCACATGTAAAACAGGAGCTCTACTGCAGCACGAGCTGCAGCTTGGAGCTGCAATGCTATCTTTGGCTGCATGGAATTACATGGTGCAGCAAAGCCTCTGCCTTTGTCTGTGTGTGGCCAGTGAGCACGCTGCAGTTTGTTTGTGTGCATGCAACCATTTCAAAGCGTGCAGGATCACATTGCTGCTGGAGCAGCACCTGCAGCCCCTCAAGGAGCGTCTGGGGCTTTGCTTCCCTCCTTTCTTGCTGCTTGGCTAGTTTCCCCTTTCTTTCCTCCCCTCTTTTCCTTTCTCTGACAGAGCAGGCTTGTGGGGAAGGCAAAGCAGGTGTTTCTGAAGCACTGCAATGCAAACAAACCAGCTCCAATTGAACCTTGACTGGGAAAATCTGTGCTGCACAGTGTGGCTATCACAGGATGTGTGAGCTGCAAGGGAAAAGGCTGCCAGGCAGGTTAAGAGCCTGAAGCACCTTAGTTCTTTGACAGTGACAGTGTTTGTGAGAAATAGATTAAAACTAATTTGTGAATTACCTCTAAAATGTTAATTTTATCCATGTTTGATGGGCGTAGTACTGCATAAAGTCAACATCAGATATCAGAGTATGCTGTGTCTCTCTTCAAAGCCTTGCACAAGTGGTGCTTGTAGTGCAGGTGAATGGTGATGTCCACATTTTCCCAGGGGGAAAACAGAAGAGCAGTGCAATGTGCACTGGGACACAGGGGTGATGAGCCAGCATGTAACTCCAAAGCTGCTGGCCATCAGACCTGTACTCTGGACCTGTTTTTATTAGCTGAAATAAGCAAGTACAAATGCAAAGGTGGCAAGATGTGAGCTTCTAACTGAGAAGCAGAACCACCAAGCAGTTAATTGGGAGGAGGCTAGCTCCAACTTGTACAGCTGTTCTGTCCCAACAGCTTGCCTGATGGTGTAATACATTAAAAACAACAATAATCCTGCTGTCCACTAACGTGTACAGGCTAGTTACTAGAATCTTAACTGCAGCTGGATGCAGAGATGCAGGAATGAATATTACAGGTAAAGCCAACCCAAATCTATAGTGACAAGTCTTTTTGAGGATTGGCCATTAGGATGACAGAGTCTAAGCTACGTGGGCTTCCACTGCTCCCAGACTTGCATTTGCTGCCCATAAACCAACAGTTTAATTCCTCATTTTGCCCTATGGCAACATCCAGCTACCAAAATTTCTAAAGCTGTTTTACGTATAAAACTTGCTGGGGTTCTAGGCAACACCTTTTTGCTCACATGGAAGAGTGATCTCTTTAACGGGATTAAAGAGAAGATATCATTTCCTGCTTCCATGCCTAAAAGTGAGAGAATTTTTAACTGGGTAAGAAATATTAGAGTACCTTTTGAGGCTGTTTTTCTAGCATAGGCTAACATCCTCAGCTATATGCCTTGGTTTCCATGCTTTGGGGGAAAGAAATGGGAATAGCAATAGAATGCCAAAACAGTGACTGGCCACAAGCAGCCAGGTCACTGCTGTCATGGAAACTCCCAGGCTTTGGGCTCTTCTGACAAGTAATGCCTGTGGCATGATGGTCTGAAAATCCATCCTACGTTCAGGACTGTTCCTGTGATTCCTGTGTCTTCTGTGCATTGCAAATATTTCCTTATTCAGTTTTTAAAAGAAGGGAAGACAAGGCAGAGCTATTCAACAGCCATCCAGTAACAGAGCACTTGGTGCATAAAGTAATCCTGAAGAATCTTGTGAATCCATTCATGTCATCAAAATGCAAGCAGGATTACCCAACAGAGCTCTTGATTCATAGGACTTGCACTAATGAACACCAGGGAAATAATAGATTGTATTGGGTAACCTGTGTGTTTGGACACTGAATCCTTCAAGCCAAGTCATTCTTGTAGGCCTGGAAATTTGTTGAATGAAAACTTCTGCCATTGCTACAGCTCTTCATTAAAACACAGAGCAAAGTCCTCTTCATTCCACCGACTGTGTAACACTGAGAAGGAAACACTGTGATTAAAAATCTTGCTATAATTGTTAAATTTCTGCCAACCAAAATAAAAAAGATACTTTTTTTCCCTTATGGCTGCAGAAACTGGACCTTGGATGAATTTCCTGTCAGCAGTGAGTCTGATCCAGCTCTGTGCATCTGACAGCCAGCCTGGCACTGCCTCACCACGTGCAGCAGCTGGGCTCCAATGGATCTCATGTGCAAGGAGGCCTGAAAGGCATAATAATTGTTAATAAATGTTTGACTTTCAGGTTTAGAAGGCTTCCTCAAGGTATGTGTCAGTAATATGCATAATGCTATGAATAAGTAGGTTCCTCCCCACTGAGAATAAATATATGTCTGTGTGTATACATGTGTATATATATATATATGTAAATGTTTTTAAAGCAAGATGTCTGGCCCAGTAACACTTCTGCAGCAATGAATGCAAGCCTCCTGCCTTACTCTGGTTGCATTCAGTGCTGCAGCAGTTTCACAATGGTGGCTCTGGAAGCTTGCTCAGGAGCCAGAGTACCAGATGCTGGTGCAAGGAGTTTCAATCAGAAAGAAAAATCCTAAAAATAATGTCATAAGCTAGTGCTGACATGTGTGGAAAGAGCTTGGCAGAGTTATGTAAAGGACTGACTGGTGTGGTGTAGATTTCTATGTAGGGAAGGCTGGCTTAGTTGGGGTTTTTTGGTTGGAATATCTAGGAAAGAGACAAGAAATGGAAAAGGACATGAAGAGAGACAGGGAGTGTTAATAGTTTGTGCTCTGGAAACTAGAAAACTTATGTTCCCTGTGGAAAGAATCACACTTGTTTCACCACATGTTTTTTTTCAGCTATTTAGCCCTCTTCAGATCATATGAATATTTTGAAGTTTGGCAGAAGGTAGACAGAGTCAGACTTTGAAGCTACTCTCTTCTTTCTGGATGGTCTCCTGGAACTGGGAAGTTGTAGGAAAAAAAAAAACAACTCTAGAATATCATAGCATTTCTTCTCATAACTGTACATGTTTTCTTGCTAGTAAGCACTGTATGTCACTCCTTCCACAGCCCAGAACTGCATTTACTGGAACCCACATGTGTAACACCACCACTTCTGCATATGATATACCAGCTATACCTTACACATAAGTCCAGCAAATAAGTCACTTTTAATTATTTCTCCCCCTTTTGGAAATGCATTTATATATGTGTTCTCTTACCCATGGTGAAGAAGTGTTTGGAATACATTATTAAGGGTAACATTTGTATTTGAATAAGGGATGTCCATTCATTGGGATAAATCCTTTAAGTAAGGGTAGTTCTGAAATGTGAAAGCAGCATTAAATAAAAAAAAAAAGAATTAAAAAAGAATAAAATAAATAAAAAACAAACACATTCCACTCTCCCCACGTAAAAATCTACAATTAAATTAATTGCCCTTTTAAATAATCAAAAATTCTTTAGACATGTTTCTGCTATGGCAACTGGCCCAGCATTAGGCTGATTGATGGGGCTTGTGAAATGACCTTTAAGACTTTCCAATCTGGTCAAAATCTTCCCAAGTCCTAATAGTCCAGCTGGCCCAGAGATGGAGCGGGGGATGTCTTCCTAGATCCTGCATTCAAAAATCCTGCAGTCTTCCTTTTGGCAATGTAAGCACATAAAAGTCTTTGGTACTTTTCCAGCCACTCACTTAAATAAGACCACGTACTGAGCACTAAGTGTGAAAGAAATATACATGCCTTTAAAAGTTAACAAGAAAAGTATTTTTGTTTGTTTAATTTAAAAGCTGGCATTATGCCTCATGCTCTTTACAGCTGCTAATAGCTGACAGCTTCGACCTCTGCCAGGCCCTGAAGGGGGCTAGAGATGCTGGGTGCACAAGAGGACAGGATTTACACCTTTCCATTTGGCTGACTTTGTCTAATTTGGCAGAAGAAAACTCTTTGATGTTCCTGGTTTTACGAAATCTGCAAACTAAGCTAGGTTTGCTGACCTGTTGCCTGATGTCTAGGAGTTGTTAAACTGTGATAGCATTTCGACAACAAAATAGCTAAAATAGCACAAGTGTTGCTCCTGTTATTTCTAAAACACAGCAGGACTACCCTAGAATTTACTTACTTCTATTTTTTGGAACAATCTGGTACTAGAGACAAGGCTTGCAGTTAACATTCCCACATTCACTTCATTAATACACACATTTGTTAAATTCATGTTCTGCTAAGATGCCTGCTTTGCTTTAAAAATAAAATAAGATTGGAAATCTTTGAGGAGGAGAATTTCTGAGGGTCTCTAGCTAAGGTGAACCCAAACCCTTGCAAGTTAATTAAGAGCCTTCTTAAAGACAGGTGGATTGATAGGGTTTCCAAAAAATCTGCATACATACAGTTGTCCTGCATACTGCAGATGTCAGAAATATCCCTTACAATGGCTTTTAAAGTAAAATAGAAGGAAATTTGTAGTAATGTTGACCAAAAAATGAAATTATTGCATTTTGAAAATCCAAGAATATTGGTTTTGTTTTGTGTTTTCACATCTTTTTTTGTTTTGTTTTGTTTTGTTTTTTAAACTTTCCTCATCAAACCGATAGAAAGTAATGAAGCATATAACTGGTTCCATGTCACCAGCTGCAAAAGGTTTCTGATAATAATATGTGCCTATCCCTAGCTGTTATAATTTCTCAGTTAGAAGAACCAGAAAAGTTGGTGAGGGAGATTATGGTTAAGCAATTTGTAGATTTTTTTTTTTTTTAATTCCTCCACTCCCAGTTATATATTGGAAGGATCCCATTAAACAGAGAAGAAAATTATCTCCCAGAAATAATTCTTATTGTCCATCTTAACTACTAGTATTCTCTCTCTGTACTAAACCAGAAGTGTTTAACCGAGTCATATTTTTTTTACAGTGGTATTGAACTTGCTGTTTGCTCAAATTAAGAAATATCGATGGTATATGCAATATAAATTGATTTTCAAGAGTGGTATGTGCAACACAGCTCATTTGAGGAATATTGCTTGCTTATTCTCTATGGGCAGAATATGCAGACTGTCTGACAGCATTTTAAATTGAAGTAGTGATTTTAGTAATGACATGAATAAAACATCCCCTAGCCATGAAGCTGGAGCCAAATAAGCCTTGAGATCTGGCCACAGCTGATTTCAATCCCTAGAAAGAATTTAGATCAGAGAGACACTAAGAAATGTTGTTGCCAACCTGAGTATCATCTTAAAAAGCTGTCACTGTTTGATCAAATATTTATTTTCTTTTTATCAGCACAGGAGGTTTGTGTAAAGTACATCAGTAACAATGAACTTTTCTTGATATATTGTATTTATATTAGGAAAATTTTGCCAGGCATCTGATACATCCATCCTAGGAAGGTGGTCTTGCACATAGATTTTTATTCAGGTGTACGTAGCTCTTCATTGTTTTTTCTGTATTTTGTCTTTTAACACCTTGAGAAACTAGCCATTTCATGGGAAAGGGTCTGTGCTCTCTCATGAGGACACTATTTATTTAGGTACTTCTCTAACATCAAACAAATAACTCATTGGTATACAAAGTTTTTTTTTTTATCTTGCATCCGTGTCATGACTGTTCCAAAAGCCAGACTCAGCACACGTGGGCCTGCTTTGCCAAACCACTGGACTCTGCAAAGAGACAGATGCATAGCAAGGTGATCTCATGCATCTTCACACCAGGTTCAAGATATTTACTATGTGATCTTCTTTTTCTCACTTGCTTTAGGCCTCCTTTCAGACTGTAAGGCCAAGGACCATAATCCCATTGCTGGAAACACATCTTCCTTCCCACCACACCTTTCCTATAACCTGCCTTATCTGCATCATTTGCAAACCTTTTTGCAGAATACTGTCTATTTTTTGTGCTTGTCTAGTGCCAGACACTGTTTGTTTGCTCTCAGATGACAGTGTAGTAAAGATAGTAGCAATAATCTTGTGGTTTAAAGAGGCATCTTGTCTGAATTTATTGTCATGGAATAAAAGCTGTTAAAAGATCATTTCTTGCATTGAACTCAAATTTGTGATTTGAGAGCTATTTAAGGGCTGAAAGACATTTGTGTTTTTCATGGATGTTTTGTATTTTTTTAAGCAGAACTAAAAAAAATAAATGGACAATTGTACTATATAACTTGCTTGACTACTTGACGGTCATGTGCCATTACCATTTTGCAAACCCCTTCGATTGCTGAAAGTCTTGCTCTCTCTGCCTCCAGTTCTGCATTTTCATAACAACCAGGAGTTACCAACAGCACAACTCTGCCAAAAAGGTGTATCCAGAGCAATTAATGCTCACTACTCTGTTTCAGGCAAGTTCTGCTGGGTTAGATTAAATAGCTGCCAAAGGCAGGCTTGACTAACCAGCATGCTTTGTCTCAGGCAGATCAGGAAAAGAGTAGCACAATTCCAGTTCATTCCAGGGAGAGCCCAGGTTTCTGGGAATGCCCATTCCAGATGCCTGGCATCTTTAGCCTGCAGAACCAGGTCTGGAAGAGGATGTTTACCAGCTGTCTGTAAAATAATGACTGTTTTCTGAGGCTTCAGTCACATGGTCTTTGTATAAATGGCTTTGTGGCACTTGAAGACATCCATCCCCAGCCATAAACTGAAAATTACCTTCTTCCTGGTACAGCTTAGATGTCAGAATAAATCATCTGGGCACTCATCATGGGTTTTAGTGCAAAACCAGCAGGTTAGTAGCTGCTGGTAGGAGTGATGTGAATTCACCCACCTGACTTTTCTGCTGGAATTTAAACACTGGTTTTTTTCCTACAGCTTTTTATACTCTGAGCTGACTGTACAGCTGCTGCAGAGTGATGACAAACACCTGGATGTTGGTCACATCTTAAACTGCACAGCTGCTTGGCCACTAAGTACCTGACGTAGGACTGAACATTAGTCACTTTGCAGCACAAGGCTTGCTGTGGCAGTGTAAAGGACATGAAAAGGATACAAACTGCACCTGGGCAGAGCCTTCTCCCTTGCAGAAGTAACGTTTGGAACAATGTGTACATTTTAGAAGAAATTTCCCAGGTGGGAAACCTAAAGTTTTACCCAGGTTTAGAGAGTGTGAAAAGGCCACGAATATACAGGCATTTTAAGTATGCAAGGCAAGCAATTCTCTGTCACTTAGCAAACAGGAAACGTCAGAATAGTTGAGGCGTGAAAGTCAGTAACAGCCACAAATAAATCTGGTGAGTATAACCATGAAAAATGTGAAATGTGTTTTTCCCTCCGTCTTCAAAGCAGCTTCCTCCAGTCCCACAGAAACAGAATTGGTACAAAGACACTAGATCTCATACGAAGAAAGATTTGTCAGCTATCTCAGACATTTTTCATTAGCCCTTCTGTGCCACACAAAGTAGTGGGTAAATGCTCCCAAAAGTCTACATTACACAACTGCATCTGCAGATGATGCCAAGAGTGCTGCTGCTATTACTACTAATGTGAATACATCCATAGGTTCTGGAAGAATGTGGCATCAGTGGCTGCTCCTGACAGAACTCACCCCGTTTGGACTCTGACTTGGTATTTAGCAGGTTACTAAGCTTCATTTGACAGGCTGAATAATGAGGGATCTGTCACATATGTAAGTAAATAATTATAAGGAATAATTATCTTTGGTGTTGCATTGTTTTTGATTCTGCTTCAGCTTCTGACCGATTTGTCAGTCTCTCTTTTCCTACTAGATTTAAATGGCAATCCTCTCAGAAACCACTTTCCCAGGTGGGTGCTTTATGCACCAAGAACAAGGTGTAGTTACCCCTAACCTTTCAGTAGGTGTTTGTGTAGTATGATGGTACTGGTGCAGCTTTTTTAATTTTACTTGGATTGGTGCACAATATTTTCTTCTGTGGTTTGTAACAGAAAAAAAGGTTAGTTTTTTTTCCTGAAAGGTTGCCTTGAGTGTTTTGAAGCATCTGGCTCTAGGAGGCTATCTTCTGACACAATATATTCACATCTGTTCACCTCTTAAGAGCGGGTTGTTGTGATGTGATAGAGAAAATCTCTGAACCTGAACCATTTGTCTGACCACACCACTGCAGCTTTCACTCTTGGCTGGAACTCTGGAGCATGATTTCTTTTTTCTAATGTTTTTTTCTTGCACAAATGATGCACTCCAACGAAATCTCCTGTCACACTACTGAAAGCCTGCTAAACACTGCACTTGACAGTGAAGCAGTGGTTTCAGAGCTCAGAAATGGGGCAGTAAGGCAGGAGCGTGCCTGTTCCCAGTGGGACACCCTCCCTCTCCTGTTGCAGCGGTCGCAGCAGTGAGGACACACACAGACACTCACACGGTGCAGCTGCGGTCCCGGTTTGACAGAGATCTGGCGGGGTATGAAAGCAGCCGGCGGGGCAATCCTTACAGCGATTGCTGCCATCGGAGAAGCTGCAGTGCTGGGAATTACACGCCATCGGTTTGCTCGTCTTTTGCAGTCACATTGTGCAAGATCACCGTCGAACATCTGCATGAGAGATGGGAGTTTGCACTGGAACTGGCACTTGACTTAGTCTGTTAAGGACTTCAGTGTTATTCCAACGATCCTGAAGTGGGTCAGGTACTGAAAGGGAAGCCAGTGGTGTTTGGACAGCGCTAATTTCGGTTATTATGTGCATTGTCTGGTTAGACCTGTTTTTGAAATGTGCCACTACATGATGCGCTCATTACAGCAGCCTCATCGTCTGCCGCTGCCCGTCCTCGGCCGAGCGCTGTAGAGTCCCGTGCGAGCCGGCGGGCGCTGCAGGCGGGTCCCGGGCCGGCCGTGCCGCCGGAGCCTGCCTCCGGGGGCCGTCAGCGAGGGGTCTGTCCCTAACAGAGACACGGGCCTCGACAGTACCTCAGCATCTCCTTTTCTTCCTACCTGCAAGAAGATTTGAAAGTAATTTAGTCTGGTTTAATTTTGAAACTGTTGAGCTATTTAGACTGTCCTATTTTAGCATTTACTGTGTTTGTGGTGGCATTTAAATGCAACAGAAATTAAATTTAAACACGTCCTAGCCGAATGTTCCAAGCAACAAGTTTCCATGAGCGCAAATAACTTCATGGTGCTTGTTTTCCTTCTTGTCTTGCCGCTCCACAGCCTTTCACTGCACCCCCAGGCCTCTCAGCCATGTCAAAAAAGACCTCAAACAAAACAAAAAATAAAACTCACCTGTGCTCCTTGTTAAAGCAAACAAAATATTTTGTATGTTATTCCAGAGAAGGAAGAAATAAGGAAATAAAAAAAAAAGAAGGAAAAAAAAAAACAACTCCAAACTTACACATCTACCTGAAATGCAAGTAGCTTTATTACAGTGAATTATATCTCTGCCTAAACTCCTCTGAAGTAGTGATTGAGAAAGATAAAAACAAGCTTTTTCTTCATCCAGGACATGCAGGACAGGAAAAAAAGATCTCTAAATGGATAGAAATGATGTGAAATGTTATGCCTTGAAATTGTTATGTTTTTTCAAAGAGGAAATGTAATAGTGTCCTGGTAAATCATATTTCTGAATATTGATCCTGTTTCTACAGGAAGCAGTTGTCCCTGTACCTACTGAAATCCAGGAACCTTGTTCACAAATCAGTCAGTTGGTTGGTTGTGATTTGCAGGGAAGGAACTAAGGCACTACAAGTACACATTTATCTGGTTGTCCTGAGCTTTTTTTTGTTCTTTCAGTAATTTAGAATAAGATTCTGCTTTTGGCAGGACCCTCAATATGATCAATTAAAAGCCAGTCTGTGGTTCATTCATCGGATGCATGAACTGTCTTATATCTGGTTACTGTGTCATGTATCAATTATGCAAATCTGAAAGCAACCATCACGTGGCAAAGTGATGCAGGCACTTACAGAAAAAAAAGTGAAAAAAATAAATGGAGTGTGGGGGGGGAAGCCATCCTCCTGAATCTGGGTTTTACAGGGAGGGATCTCACTGGTTTTCCCACAACATAAGGAATTTAATTTTTTTCTACCTTACAGTGAGTTCAAGCCCTGAAATGCTTGTCTCTGAGTTTGCAGCCAGGTATTTAGGTGCTCTGCAGACCAGGATGTGGTCATTCTGCATCCTTCTGTGATAGAAATATCTTTTTTCTTTATGCTTTTGCATTTCAGTCCCTCACCCCTTTGTAAGGAAGACCTGAGAATACGCACATACGATTCCTTGGGAAGGATGATTACTTAAAAAAAAAATAAAAAATCACAGTTCCTGGCTTTGGTGAAGCACAATTAAGCTGTACCAAGCAGAAAGTCATGATTCAAAATTTTAAAAACTGTATTTGCACAGGTATGTAGTGAATATATTTTCTGGAAGTTAACACAAGCTATGTTCTGCCTAAAGGCCTAATTATAAAAATGTAAATTTAGATCGATTCCAATGTAATGAGCTCTTTACATTCTTCTAAAATTTCTGATGCCTTTCACATGATTAAGATTATATGTTAAGATATAAATCAGATTATAAACCCAGTATTTAAATCATTAAAGATTTGCTGTGACCTTCAAGACATAGGAACAATGCAAAGGACCATCCTTCTGATGCTGGCAGCAAGGTGGTGACGTGTTGTTCAGGGGGAGGTATTCTGTGTGGACTGGCAGGCACCTCAGCAATGTCCCCTGTCATTTAGTGATTTAGTGATACCATCAGTATCTAAAATCAGAGGACTGATAGGACTTCAGGAAAAAATAAAACCCAAACTGTAAATTACTCCTTAGGATAATGCTGAGCTCTTCTCTGCACTAGGATAAATTATTCTGGGGGTGTTTGTAGCTCTGCATGTTGTTGTGGTTGCTGTAAGCTGGGTTTAAGGCTGCCCAATGGTCATGAATCATGAATTAAAAGGCTAAAGATTTAAAAGTGTAATGAGAGGGATAGAAGCAATATATTAAGAGTTTAGCAAGGAAATCAAAGGCAAGACACAGTGATTAATTAGTAGCAAATGGCGCTAGTTAAAAGTTAGTTAGACTAAGACAATATATCATTTACTTGACTTGGTTGGATTTGTAGAAGCAAGATAAGAGAAATAGGATATTGTGAAAATGAAGAAGCCATGACTGCGGCTGGGCCTGAAACCGGCCAGAACCTGGCTGGGGGCTTGGACTGTGCCCGAGGGACAAGATGCCCTGGCAACAAGAGGAGATAGAAGGTGGCCATGACGAAGGAGACCACTGGCCCGTTTCGAAACCCACCGACTCACCTCAAGAACAGAACTGCGCAAGCGTGGTCGAACTTGGAACTCATTTTAATAGGAAGCAGGGCTAGGCGGGGTCAGGTAATGAATATGCATAGGCGTGTTGGGTGACTTTATGAATATGTAGGGTTTTGGGAATCAACGGAGAGCCGAGGCTTGTGAATTTGGCACACGATTTTGGGGCATTGGTCCCTGTGTTGCCCTGGCACTGTGAATAAACACACCCCTTCCTAGCTTTAGCTGCTGGTTGGAGAGCTTTCCTGTGCCTCACTCAGATGTGAACTTTCCAACACGGGTGACCCTCCAGTGCACAAGAACCATTCCCTCGTGGCCTGACCACAGGAGGACATGAGATGTCTGGGACACAGCTGGGGTGACCTGGGTAAGCCACAGGGTGAATCATGCTTCCCATGCTAATCTGTCCTCCTCCACCTGCCTGCCTTGCTTTGGCTTTGACCCACCTGGAATTAACATCATAAGCACTTAACAAACATCTCAATTAGTTCTCTGTGTAGGCTCAAAGGGTAACTTTTAGTGAAACCTCATCTTGTACATTATGTATGGAAATAGAAAATTTGCACTAAAAAATGGTAATTGTCTCCACCTTGGACAGTCACAGAACAGACCTCAGACATGAAAGAAGGAGCTACAGAGGAACCTGCGTTAGCAGATTTGTCCCACTGGGTCATAAATCTGCACCAAAAGAAGGCTCAGGCTCCAAATTCAGCTTTTAGTAATAAAATTATAACTATCATTACACTTGTGCTAGCGTTTGGTAGCTATAAACTTACGTAAAAGAAAGCCACTTGACAGAGAATTGAGATTACTTGGTAGGAGCATAATTTTATTTTTTGTTGAGTGTAATGTGCCAGCCTGAACAGTGTCTGAGGGTGAGTCGGCACTTTTCCACTTTTAGATAAAAAATGTGCACTGAGAGCAACTTAGACTGAGGTGGCAAAGAGGGTGGTTGTCCAGGGCTGCCATAAGCATAAGGCCAGTGTCAGGAAGCACAGAAGCAATCATTAGAGAAGTTAATCCAGAGCCATCTGCAGTAATGGGGACAGTAAAAGTTGGTTTTGCTTCTTTCTTGAAAGAAGAAATGCCAGTTCCTCAAAAATGGTTGATGGGGAAAATTTTGAGTTTTGAAAAGTGCACTAAATTTGTTGAAAAGTGTTCCTGCGCCATTTTCAAAATGAAAAATCTGTGTTTTAGTATAAATTTACTTTTACTTTAGTTCTGCAAACTGGTTTTATGAGAGTCAAACATTTTCAAATTATTTTATTATTTTTAACTGTTACGGAATGGGAAAAAAACCCGTATTAACATAAGAGGTTGTCCTCATTTGGCAAAGGAAGTACTTAGGAGGAGAAATTACATTGAAATTATATTGAAACAATGTGTAAGCCATATTATTCATATTAAATTCTGGTAATCTTTCCCTTCTAATCTCATCTTTGTTTGATCTGCATTTTGACTATACTGTAATTTTGAAAAGGACTGGTTCCTATTGCATAGTCATGTTGCAATCATTGTTTATTGTGTTGCTCTTATATAACACCTACTCTAGGCGTATATACTTAATTCTGATCAGGAGATTAAAAAAATATGTCATATATGAACATGCATAGTGCCGATAGGAAGTGTTTGTAACCAACTCCAAGAGACAAAACTGGTGAAATCACTGTTACAGAAGGTAAACTAGCTCAGAGTGCTGCTTCTGCGCTCTGCGAACATGGGCAGTGCAAAGGCACCCGTAGGAAAACACTAATGATGGAGGCACGTGGACCAGGATGCGAAATGTGCATCATAGAGTGCCCTGCTATTCAGAGTCCAGTTCAAGAGTCACCCGAAAGAAATTCTCTTCCTGGCTATGCCACCTCCTTCCTTTGGGGGATCTTGAGCAAGACATGTTTTGACGCACATTTCAACTTCAAAACCCACTAACTTCTCAGTCAGTCCCCTGGCACGTGGGACCTGGATTCTTTCTGGCTGACCAGCCCAACTTCCAGAGGTGCCCCTCTTGTTAACTTACAGAATCTGACTTTTTCTAACCATTCTACAGCAACTGCCCTTTGCTGAACGACCTATATTTAACTCCCGGCACAATGTAAGCATTGCCTCAGGCGGCACCCTCATTTCCCAAGTGTGCACTGCAACGCAGCCACAGAGCATTTGTGAATACACCTGCCTTGCACCACGGCACTGTGCAGCCACAGAGCATCGCTGGATACACCTGGCGCTGTGCAGCCAGAGCATCGCCGAGTACTCCTGCCTTGCACCACGGCACTCTGCGGCGGCTGCCTGCCGCTGGCATGATTCACAGGGGCAGCACCGGCAGCCGGGAGATTTCCAAGGGCAAGGAGCAGGAGAAGGACGGCAGTGCCAGGCTGACACCAGGCATCAGGCACGGGGCAGGGGCTGCCCGGCCGGGGCCGTGCCCCGTTTGCCCGCGGGGCTGCCGCAGCTGCGAGGCCCACTGGCGCTTCGCCGTAGCGGCACAAAACCTGCGCTTTAAACCAAATGAAACAACTGCCACGAGCCCGACGAGTGGGATGTGGAGCAGGTGGCGGAGTCGCCATTCCTGGAGGTGTTTAAGAGGCGTCTGGGTCTGGCGCCGGGTGATGTGGTTCAGCGGCTTAGGGGTTACAGGGGCAGCGCTGAGTGGACGGCTGGACCACGCGATCTCATAGCTCTCTTCCGAGCCCGCTGACGCCGCGATCCCCGGCCCGTGTGGCACCGGCGCGGCCGGGAACTGCCCCGGGCCCCGCCGCCCCTCACGGCACCCTCCGCC
>VXBQ01010104.1:5771-15926 GCA_013400175.1 Phainopepla nitens
CAGGCTCGCCCGCTCGCTGCCGCCTGACCGGGACTAGGCGCTCTCCGGACAGCGGATCAGGCTCGGAGCCCTAGAACCAGCGCGGAGCCCCACCATGTGTGCGTGCGGGGAAGGGGCAGGGCGCGGGCCGGGGGCGGGAGCGGCGCCGTGTGTGTGAGGTGGCAGCGCCCGAGGCAGAGGAGGATCAGGGAGGGCCGGGACACAGGCCAGGGGGGCCGCCGGGCGCTCTGAGGGGGTGCGGGGGGCGGGCGGGCTGAGCGGCATCTCAAAGGGCCCGTTCTGGTCTTTCCAGCCACCACAGAAGCAGAGACGGAGCAGAGCCTCACCCCCAATGTGATGCTCAACTCGGAGAGCAGCGAGGGATATGTGGTGAAAGTCCGGGGGCTGCCGTGGTCGTGCTCCACCGAGGAGGTGCAGAGGTTCTTCTCCGGTAAGTGGGGCTGTGGGGGAATAAGAGGTGTGGGAGAGGGGCCGGGGTCTGTCAGTTCTGGGTCCCTCCCAGGGACACTGGCAGTGGGAGTGCTGTTTTGAGCGGTTGCAAGGGGCGTTCAGTAGCCAGTGGAGTTTGTAGCGCAACAAGTGCTTCAGCCAGAACCTGGTATGGAAAGCCATATTCATGTTAGCAGGAACTCAGCACAAAGGGCTTAGTCTGAGTTGCTGGGATAGCAGCAACTGCCTTTGCTGTTTGATCAACTAGGAGAGAGAAGGATCCATTTTAAAGAGAGTTCAATCTGAAGCAAGAATTTTTAAGCTAAAACAGTTTGGTTCTTGTGTTGTCCCAGTAGACTCCTGTGAAGTGCTTCGTGTGTGTATCTTTCTCCAGATCATTAGCATCCTGCAGTAATAAATAGTGGTGATAAATACATGTTTTCTGCAGCGACTGGAGCTTTTAAAACTGCTTCAGGAATTTGATGTGTTGGACTTGGTTCTGCTTTAGTTTATTACACTGACACTGATTGTTACTGTTCCTTATTTCACACAGTAAGAAAGGTAAGATCAAAAGCAGATATTATGTTCAACCTGAGGTAGAAGAGCTTTGGAAATAGCTAATTTACAGTTGTCCTTAATGTTGATCTGTAGGCTTGACTAGAACAGTAGCTTAAGTTAGCATCCTCGCTAATTGGTCATTGTAAAGTTGTAACAAGAATACTGCCAGCTTTGTTGTCTTGATACAGTGGATTCTCTGTACATTCTTGTTTTTAGGCTGTATGAAACTTTCAAAGTAACGCTGTTCCTGTAATAATTAATCAATTTGGCCTTGCTGTTTCATTTTCAGATTGCAAAATTCTAAACGGGGCTTTGGGCATCCGTTTCATCTACACCAGGGAGGGCAGACCAAGTGGAGAAGCATTTGCTGAGCTTGAGTCAGAGGAGGATGTGAAACTGGCCCTGAAAAAAGACAGAGAAACAATGGGACACAGATATGTTGAAGGTTTGATTCAGTTGGTCTAGTAACTGACTACATTGTGTTTGTGCTTGATGGGTTTTTGGTTAATTGCCTTTTTTTTGTCTCTTTAAAATGCATGTGAAAGGACAGATGGACTTGTATATCATAAGTTGACTAGTTTCAAGGCAAATTACTTTAAAAACTCTTCCTTACTCCAGAATGCATTAATTCTAAGTGCCTTTTACAGTTTTCAAGTCAAACAACGTTGAAATGGATTGGGTTCTGAAGCATACTGGTCCCAACAGCCCTGATACAGCTAATGATGGTTTTGTACGTCTTAGAGGACTCCCATTTGGCTGTAGTAAAGAAGAAATTGTACAGTTTTTTTCAGGTATGTGGGATAAAAGTAGTAGCTGTAGCACTATTGGTTTATGCTAAAAAACCCCAACAAAGCAAACAAGCATGGATTGCCCAGTAGTACTTCCAACAGTATTGTCATGGGTGTTAAAAGTAAATAAACCAATTCTTCACTAGTTTTCTGGGCATGAGGAATCCTTTGGGTCACTTCCTAAAGCACTTGATAATTAAATAATTTAGGGAATGCCAAAAAGATGCTCAAATTTATTCTTGGTGGGACATGCCCTTCCAAGTAAGGATTATAGAAAAGTGTCTTGCTTTCCAAATAAAGCTGAGCAGTTCATGTGGGAGGGAGGGTATTTGCACTCCTAGCCTTGGCTGATTGGCCCTGGTCAGTGAAGGATGTAGAACACCCGCACCACTGGGCTCTGTGTGAGGAGCCAGGTTCTCAGTAAGGGCCCATGACCTCTTTCCAACATAGAGCTAGTGTTGAATGAAATGCAGAGAAAACCTGCTGAACTCTACCCAAGTACAGATTTACAGATTTGCCCCTTTCACTTCCTATGGGGAAAAAAATCCCACCAGACCCTTGATGTTACCTAGCTCAAAGTTCTTATGGATTAAGAGATAATGTATTGTTTTGACTAATCTTTGCTTTTTTTGCAGCTGTTTTATGTTTTACAAACTGGAATTAGACTGTTAAAATGTCTAAGAATGGAATCTGTTGGTTGTTTAGGATTTCACTTGTTACTGTTTTCAAAATACTAGATTTCTAAATGTTTTGCTATAACAAGATATGATTGAACTTGCTGTTTTGCTTTAGAATACAGTAGAAACATTTCCAGTTTTACTATTTCAGAACTTATTTTTTGTTTTCTGAATTGGTGATATGAACAAGAGCAATATCTAAGCATGTGCATTTTAAACTGTTTTTTTTCTTATATGGTGAAGTAATTCAAGCTTTATAAGTTGTTAATGTGCTTAATGTACAAAATGTCTCTTCTGTTCAGGAACTAATACTTAAAAATTACTTCATGATTTTTTTCTTAATTAAGCACTCCTAAAGATTTAAAAAAAAAAAGCTGCTGAAACTTAATGTTTGCATAAGACTAATTATTTTACCTGAGTGACTTCTAGTAAAATTACTTGTTCTGTATAAAGCTATTTCATTTGCTGTGTTTGAATTTAAGTTCTCTTAAAAAGTTCATCTTAAATACTTTCACAGAATTGACGAGGTTTGTAATAATGTGTGAAGTTCTTAATGCACCCTGCATTAGATGCCTTCTCTGAGGGGCTGTCCCTGGCCCTCAGAGCATTTCTGAGCTCTGCAGGGTGTGTTAAGAACCTGAACTGAATGGTATGTGATCGTGGAGCTCTTTTTTTATTCTGGTGTTCTAGAATCAACATACCATTCGTTTAAAAGTGTTTAAATTCTGGTGTTTGTAAAGCTATAAGAAAAAACTCATGACTGGGCTTGTGATGTTAATATTGCCCCCCTACTGGGGTTATTTGTCCTTGGGTTGAAGGGTTGGAAATCGTGCCAAATGGGATAACATTGCCGGTGGACTTCCAGGGGAGGAGTACGGGGGAGGCCTTCGTGCAGTTTGCTTCACAGGAAATAGCTGAAAAGGCTCTAAAGAAACACAAGGAAAGAATAGGGCACAGGTGGGGATGGATGGTTGGTTGGCTCTGTCACTTTTCTTATGGTAAACAATTAAATCCATATTCTCTCTTCTGAAAGTGTTAACACCCCAAATCAAAATAGTATCTTGGTCTCTAACTTGGTGATGAGTAAAGGTATTGATTGCTACACTGTGTGTGGCACAGACTGTTTAGATCTACCCAAAAATACTAGATAAAATTGGACTAAACTAAAATGTGCTTTGGAAAATGAGTAATAACAGGCATTCAAAACTATAGCTTGGAAATGACAAAGTTGAGAGACTATGGCTTTAACTTCTCAAATAGCACCAATTCTGCCTTTAGCTCTAAAGACATGCACAGTATTCTTACTACCATAAGAAAATGTGATACTTTCTAAACTTGTTTTATAAGTTGAAATGTAACAAATTTACTTACTTGTATTAATCTTCAATGTAATAAGCATAGCTTTCAAGAAATTGTCACAAAGGGTTTTTATTCGATTTTACTTGTGACTATTTTTCATTGAAGCATGCACCTTTTGCCTACGCTGAATCACTGAAGCATAGGCTGGGTTCAGTAGTACATGCAGAGCTTTTTGTGGCATCCTGGTGGGTTAAACTCTCGGTGGAGATCGGGTTTTTAACCCTCTGTTTCCGTTGCCTTGAGCAACAGTGCTGAGTTGAGTGGACACCGGTCCCTCCTACATTGTTTGACTAACATTTTAAATTGGGGTGGGAGGTGGGTGGGGAATCAGTATTGCTCCCCCACCCTTAAGGTTGGGATACTGCAAAGTATGAGGAGCACATAAACCCTTCAGTAATTTTAATTTCTTGAAAATACACTGATTTAAATGTAATGTAGTGCTAATAATAGAATGTCATTGCCTACATAACGTAAGGAAACCTGGCTTACAATTACTGCCAGTGTCAAGGCTATGACTAAATGGCTTGTTGTAATGTGAAGTTGTGAGGCGTTTGTGGAAGGAATCAAAGACTGACTTCTCCCTGTGCAAACACTTGTAGGTACATTGAGATCTTCAAGAGTAGTCGAGCAGAGGTGCGCACTCACTACGACCCTCCCCGCAAGCTGTTGGCCATGCAGAGACCTGGTCCGTACGACAGGCCCGGCCTGACGCGCGGCTACAACAGCCTGGGTAGAGGAAGTAGCTTGGAGAGAATGAGGCGTGGGGCCTACGGAGGAGGTAAGTGCAGGAGGCCCGGGGAGCTGCTGGTTTGAAAAGCAGCAACTCTTGGACCTGGTAGTGTCTCCCCAGCTGTGTATGTGTCCTTGGCCTTAATTCTTGTAGAAGAAATGAAATGTTGTAGTAGTCGTTGTTTGCGGTGTGTACTGTGTATTTGGATCTTTCTGTAGTCGAAATGAAAGTTTATTTGGATCTTTGTGTAGTTGAAATGAACATGTCCAATCTGTTTCTAGGTTATGGAGGTTATGATGACTACAATGGGTATAATGATGGCTATGGGTTTGGTTCTGATAGATTTGGAAGAGGTAAGGATCTCTAATAGGAACAGTAACTGAACTTACGACATGTCCCAAAAGAAACTAAAATACATCTGAAAGACCTAGAATGGACTCTTTTCTCCGCAGGGATGTCGGACCACAGGTACGGCGACGGATCGTCCACCTTCCAGAGCACGACCGGCCACTGCGTCCACATGCGAGGTCTGCCCTACAGAGCCACGGAGAACGACATCTACAACGTGAGTGCCCCCCGCTGCTCCCCAGTGCACGGCTTCGGGCCCCGGGGTCCCTGTGGGACCTGCCAGCTGCGCTGCAGCTGCAGTGTTCCTCTGGAGAAAATGGCTTGTTGTGAACCCGAACCATTGCATTGGTGCGTTTTAATCTGTGTGACTGTTCCGTGTGTAGTTCTTCTCACCTCTGAACCCTGTAAGAGTACACATTGAAATCGGACCAGATGGCAGAGTAACTGGAGAGGCAGACGTTGAATTTGCTACTCACGAGGACGCAGTGGCTGCCATGTCCAAAGACAAAGCAAACATGCGTAAGTCCGGCTGCTGGGAAGAGGTGGCTTCAGGGAGCTGACAGCACTCCAGTGTAGTGCATCTGCTGCAACTGGAATGCCAGAGATTGCACTGCAGCTTCACTTGCAGTGAGACAGGCTGCATGGCTTTGGTGTGAAATGCTCTCATGGGCAAACTTTCTTCTTCCAGAACACAGATATGTAGAACTCTTCCTGAACTCTACAGCAGGAGGAACTGGTGGTGCCTATGGCAGTCAGATGATGGGAGCAATGGGTATGTAACAGTCTTGCTGCACTTCCAAACAAGTGCTGGCTATTTGAAGGAAGCTGGCTCATTTTGTACAGCTCCTGCTTATTGTGTGCCTGGCATCAAAACTGAGATTCACCATTCTGTCTTAATCACACAGTCAAGGAGTCGGAAGGGGTAGTCCAAGATTGGAACACTAGCACATTGCCAGGTATATAAACCTTTTGGGAATACATTTAAGCTTTAATAGGTTGAATAAACTTTTGGTGCTGAGTGTGGTGTGCCTGGGGGGATGAGTGACTTCTTTGAGAGTATGGTAGTGCAAAATGTGGGAGATGCCTGTCCTTCTTACTCTCCTTCCCCTACCCTATGGGGGATACCAGAACATAGTTTGGTGATGGAGGATGTATCTGTGGCATGTGATCTGCCATTCAAGCTGCGTCTTGGTGGTGAGAGAGATACTTGGAATTAGGAGAAATTGTCTCAATTGCTCTGGCAAACCCCAAAATTGTTTAAAAATCTAAAATGTGTGTTTGCAGCACAAGTCTTAAATGCCTGTTGCTGTTATGCCTCTAAGACAGATACTACCCTCCTGACACCCAGCTGGGCTGGTTTCGGAGATGAAGGTGGGGTTGGTTTCTGGGGGGCTCCTTTCTGAGGGTGCTGGGGTGGGGGTGTGTGGATGCATTGTTGCTTGTATAGTATTGGTTACAAAATGTTTGTAGTTGTAATGCTGATACTGAAACTACGGAAGGGACTGTAGGCAAGTGATGAGGTGAAGAGCAGTTATTTAAACAGAGTATCTCTGTCTGAGCCACAGCACTGCTGTGATGTGGTGCACAACCAGTCTGGAACAGGAATAAATCTGTCAGGGCCATGTGCACATGAGTGACTCTAGTTAATGAGCTGCTGTGCTTCTGGAAGGGCAACACTCCTGTGGGAGGTCCCTTAAAGCCAAGTTAAGTCTTTTGGGGTATGTTAGAGTGCAGATCAATCCTGTTTAGTATAGTCCATAGAAATTGTAAAAGTAACTTCTAAAGTTCTTGTTGCTGCTTGATTGCAGGGATGTCTTTAGAAACCCCATCACTTTCCTTGAGCATGTTAAACTTCCCTTGGTGTGAGCAAGGTAGTGCCAGAGTGCAGGGGCTGTTGGTTGGGTGAGGGCTGGGTTTGTTGATGATGAGCAGATCTTGACTGGTAAGTTCTTAATGTTTTTACCCTTAACTTCAAAGGGAGCCAGTCCAGTTATGGTGCTCCAGGCAACCAGCAGCTGAGTGGGGGTTATGGAGGAGGATATGGAGGTCAAAGCAGCATGAGTGGCTATGGTAAGAGCATTTCTTTGCTGGTTTCCATTGGGCCATGTGCAGCTGGTTTAACATGCCCTTCACTGGTGTTGAAGGGTTGTGTTATAACCTGGGCAGCACAGGCTCTGAAAGTTAAAGATGTGGCTACTGGGAATGTTGGGGAATTNGGAAATGCCAGTCTCAGACTTGCATTGCTCTGATCACTGCTCTGATCACGTTTCTTAATCCGAAAGCTGGAGACCGGCTTTGTTTAAACACAGTACAGGTGGGGGAGGGGGTCATGGGAGGCTGGGTCCTCCCTATTCCCCCAGAGCAGTGGTAAAGCTCTGGCTTGGGAAGGGGGTGATGCAGAGCTCGTGCTG
The DNA here is from genome assembly GCA_013400175.1 of Phainopepla nitens. Taxonomy (NCBI): domain Eukaryota; kingdom Metazoa; phylum Chordata; class Aves; order Passeriformes; family Bombycillidae; genus Phainopepla; species Phainopepla nitens. The sequence goes on from VXBQ01010104.1 coordinate 13,072, forward strand.
TCGTTGAACATCCGATAACTGACTTTGGGTACGGAGCTGTAAACTGACACTTTGCAGCGTTGGGCACGGTAGACGGTATTTACGAGGTGGCCCAGCAAGGACAGGCGTTGGGGCAAGGATGCTTCGAGTCGGCCTGAGGCAGCTGTGAACCTGCTGTCGGTTTCCCCCTCAGACCCCGGGAGCCAGGGCGCCATGAACAGCAGCTACTACAGCAGTGGGAACCGCGCATCCATGGGAGTGAACGGCATGGGCGGCATGTCCAACATGTCCAACATGAGTGGTGGCTGGGGAATGTAACCAATCGCTGACTTTTGGTCACGTCTTTTTTAAAAAACAAAAAAACAAAAAACTAAGTTTAACAGTTTTGCAATACGAGCTTGTGATTTATGCTTTACTGTAAGTGAATTCAGGATTGTTTTAAAACCTTTCAGGTTCAGTATTTTTGAACATAAAGAAATGAACATTCATCTAGGATGTAATAACCAAGTAAAGACTATAACTGTTAAACAATTTGGAGCGTTTCTCAAGTTAGTTTTGTTGTAGGAGTGTATTTAAGCAGTAAGCGTATTTAGGTTAAAGCTGTTTGAATTATGTTAAATGTTGCTCTTATACCATATTACATCCAACACTGTTTTGAATACATGTTGAAAGAGACATGCTTTTTTGTAAAGAACCAATATAGGAGCTGTGTCTGAAAATCAAAGTGAACATTTGGCATGTTAGTTCTAGTTTCTTTCTTTTAATATCCTGTAAGGCATGTTAAAGCTTTTTTTTTTTAAGTTAATGGGGGAAACATGTTGAGACGCAATACGGCTACTTTAGGATTTTGGTCTTGGTGTTCGTATAAAATTCTGAGGCCTTGATTTAATCTTTCATTGTATTGTGATTTCCTTTTTAGGTGTATTGCGCTAAGTGAAACTTGTTAAATAAATCTTCCTTTTAAAAACTGGAACTCACTCCTTCTTGACCTCTGGCTTCTTGTAACCACACTTGCACCCCTGTCCCCTGTGCCTGTTGTGCTCTGGCCGTGCAGCTGCTGGGCAGTGACTCCCCAGAGAGCACTGACCCATAGAGAGTTACACTGACACCCGGGGGGGAGTGAAGGAATGGCCCCTGCTGCTGGGGGTGCCCAGTGGGCCTTGGTTCAAAGCACTGCATGGCTGTGTCTTGAGCAGGGGCTCTGGGCCCTAAAACTGCTGGGGGCTGAGAGGTGATTCTGTACTGTCCTGTAGGCAGCGGTGGACTGGGCAGCTTACTGCAACCATGTTTCAATAAATGTAACTTGTCAAACATCCTGCTTAAAGATGTGGTTTTGTAAGCAACATAGTTACAGCTTTTTGAGCACTGCAACTTCCCCAGAAATAATAGGGAATCTGAAGCTCCGTCCTGTAGCAGAGGAGCTGTAAGGGTGGAACTCTGAGCATTCCCCTGAGGGGCATGCTGACTGAGCCTAGCTTAATGGACTTGTGGGCCTGCTGAGCCTCTGTCAGAGCGGGGATCACCCCTGCGTTTGCACTGTTCCTCATGGAGGAGCCTTTGGAAGAAGCTCACTTGGTCAAAGAGCTGCTCTGGAACCTGGGACCCTCACAGGTGGTGTGGGTGCTGCTGGAGATGACAGCCCCAGGCCTGGCACAGGAACACAAACTGCTTGGGGATCCCCGGTGCAGCTGAGCACAGGCCCGAGCAGGGACCAGCTGCCCGTGGGGCTGGGCCAGCAGCTGCTCCCCTCTGCCCAGGGGTGCCACACAGTGAGCTGGAGTCACTGCCCTTGTTTTTCTGGAAAAGGGTGAAAGCAGTTCCAGCTGCAGAGCTGTGGCTTCATCCAGCACCTTCCAGGGAGTAGCACAGCACTGGTCAGGTATCCAGATACATTCTGGTACTGTTGGCATACATGGCTGGACAAGAACATTCTCTTCTATGATCTGTGACTGACAGGTGTTAAAAATTAGAACTTCACTTGCTTTCAGTTTTTGCAAAAGACTTTATTGTGTAACTACTGCACTGTGGTCACAGCGACTTCGAGAACAAGTATAATGTGCAGTTTTTGACTTTGCAGTGAACTGAAGGCACATTCATTTACACTCCTTATAAAGCTTTCTATAGACAATAAATTGACCTCTTCCTCTCTGACTGACTTGGAGCAAATACAAAACTGTACATGAGCCAGGGGAACACACAGGAGCACCTACAGTGAAGGTAAAGAAATCAAGTTCATGTACAGAGAGACAACGATGTCTACAGGGATCAAATCAATGTAGAAATGCCATATACAAATTTTAATACAAATATCTATAAAAATCAGAAAAATGAATCTTAGTTTCAAATAGAACTTTTGGGGAAATTACAGTTGATATAAGTTTCTTAATTATTTCAGTTGGAGAAGCATTAGCTTGCACAATCCCTACACATTAATTTACACCGCTCTTACAGTGGAAATCATCAGACCAGCCAGTCCAGTCTGCTGCACAGAAGACACCTGCAATTCAGAATTAAAAAAATAATGGCTACTTTCCAATGTTAAAGTGGCTCTGTGAAGGGTGTGAGAGCCTTAGGAGGAGTTAGAGCACTGCTGGAGCAGTAACGTGTGACAGTTATCACAGACACGGACGGGTTTTGGGTATGATGGCAGCGCGAGTTCGTTACTGGAACAAGTGTTGCAGAAGATGTCCCCGCAGTTTCTGCAGTGGTGCTACAAAAACAGAGTCAGAATGAGCACAGCTGCCTAAAAACACCATCAGGAAGAGAGAAGTCAGGCCTTGGGAACCGTGTCGGAGTCCACTGAGTCCCTCCACCTCCCACCAAGCCCAGCCCTCCCAGCAGCACTTCCTCCTGCGCAGGGCCGAGCACAGGCCGCG
>VXBQ01010104.1:16012-93547 GCA_013400175.1 Phainopepla nitens
GGAGCCTGAACACAGCCACAGCAGCTCTCCACCGACAGCACCGAAGCAGGGGGCAGTGTCACTTTTTGGGTAGTAAATGCCAAATTATTCCCTATGTATTTATCATGCCTAAAAGATTTGGAATTGAACAGGTTCAGTCTTCCCTAGCAAGGAAGCACCACTTTTGTTTTCCATGGATTATTTAAAAAGAATCTGCTGAACAACATTACCTTCCTTCTTGAGATGGAGAATTCCTTTTTACATTGCTTGCAGTGAGTTGCTTCATCATCCTTCAGCCACGTATGACCCTGGAAAACAGGAATGAAAAACATGCTGGAGATACAAATAAACTTATAGGCATTTTACCAAGGTTGTTGGTATTTTCTGAAAGCCACCTTTTCAAGCGGGTGAAATTTGAAGGTGTTAAATGAAATTCATATGCTTAGTCAAAATATCCGTGAGTGAGTACCTTTAGTGCTTTATTGACTTCTTTAATGTCTTCCATCTTCAGCTTTGATCTGGAAAAAAAATTATGCCCCGCTTGACTTTTTATTTAGTTGTGTTTGGTTTTCCCTGCCAAGCCACTGCACCCAAAGCCTAATTCTTCAGTCAGCTCCCTGCTGCCCCTCTGAACCACTCACTATCACTGGGAAACTTTGTCAACTCAGGGTTTGCCCCTTTTTCAGTACAACAGAAGAATACAGGAAAAGCACAGTTCCACGGTAAGAACTAAACATTTCCTTTAAAGCTTCCTCTCAGCCAGCTCACTCTGACAAGATATTCCCTCACTTTCATTTCATGGCTCTTTAGGTTCTCATACATACTAACTGCCTCCTAAAATTCTCATATCAATTGATTTTTATAAGTAAATGAGGTTCAAAATTCTTGGTATTAGTCTGATACTCCAGCTCATGTCACTTACAGGAGTTCTGTTCCCTAGAACTTACTGGCTGAGATGAAGTCCCATTTCTTGAAGAGCTTGCTCCTGCTCCTCATGGACCTTTTTCAGCTCCTGCTTCTCATCTTGCAGTTTTCTCAGTTCCTATAAAGTCAAGCACAAAATCAAGTTTTTGGTGCCCTGTTTGACCTATGAACTCGATCAGTCTACCCAAAATACCCAAGCAGTTCACAAGAATCAGCTCCTTTGCAAACCTCCCTATTTCTAAGGCTTGACGCTTGATTTTTAAAATTAGATGGGGGAACTACCCACAGGTTCTGCAAAAACAATAGAATCATTTAACCATATTTAGCAAGAAAAGGAAGATTTTCAGGCTTTGAACATCCTTCAACATAGCTAGAACATGCAGTCCTGTGCCAAACAGGAGCACACAGATAGATACAGGTGCACAGTTGTGTCCTCAGAAACTGCTCCATATGTGGCAGCAAATCCTCTTCAGGTTAACAAGAATGTTCATGCTTAAAAAATAAATCACATTCAGTTGTTCTGAATGCTTGAAACTATGCATACCTTTTTCAGTCCTTCCATCTGTTGCAATTCTGTTTTAAGCAGAGTGGTTGCATCCTTCTCTTGGTGCAGTTCTTTTTGCAAAGCTTGTCTCTGTTCCTTTTCGGATTTTAACTCCTTTTCCAGAGTTGAGCTATTTAAAAAGAATTCATTTTAAAAAAGCCCTATAGCAGAAGAATATCCTATAGCGCTTAAGGATAGCAACAGTGTAAGAAGTAGAAATCTTGTCCAAAAGAGGGCAAAACTAGAGTGGTGTTCTGGGAAAGGAAAGAACAGGCAGCAGACGTCAAAAATGTTAACACTGTTAACACTTAGCATATGTTAACATTTTCAGGTCACAGAAAACAAACAGCAATGAAGGGCTAGAAGAAAAACAACCAACCAAAAGACCCCCAAAGAAACCAATCCCCATGAATAAATATTTCATTACCTGTGTTTAAACTGTCATGTTTAAAAACTCTACCCTGAAGTCTGAGCAGCAAAAGCAGCTTTTCCTATTGGTATTGAAACCCTTTAGAGGATTAACATTCCCTAAGAATACACCCACAAGTCCCTTCAAAAATCCCAGTCCCTTTGGATGACAGTCAGTTCTATGCTCAGTCTACAAGTATGACCATACCTATCTCCTGATTTGTTAAACAACAATTGAAAGGTCCATTGCTAGTTGGAATGGGCAGATTTTTGCTGCCACTCTGTGCTCTAAATTAGACTTTCTGGAAAACACATGCCAAAATGCTCATGCTAACCGCACACGATACTGAAGTACTGGTCTTCCCTGGGTCCTGCATATGTCTGTCAAAGCTGAAGCCAACAGAATTTCAAACTCACCCCCTCCTTAGCATAAAAGCATAAAAGGAATAGAAAACACTTCTTAAAGAAATGGCAAAGGGAAGAAAAACACCTGCTCAGATTAAATACCATTTGCTGTCCAGCTGGGCCATCTGCTGCCGGCACGAGTCGAGCCTCCCAGCCAGCTCCTGCTTCATCTTACTGCACCGTTCCTCTGCTGCCTGCCTGGCCTTCTCTGCCTGCTGCAGCCTGCACAGGAAGGAACACACACCTTTCTTTCCAATTCACTCCTTCCCTGCACCCTCTCATCCTCTTCTTTTAGAGTTACCACGGGGATCTTTATAAAAGCTTGAACTGAAAATGCTAATGGAGAAAGGAAATTACTTTTGAAAGGAGTTGTTTCTGAAAAAAACCCAAAAGCTAAGTCACACCTGTTCTTAAAGGGAAGTTAATATGCTTTCAACAGCCTGCTTATGGAAAGAGCTATGGTTTTCCAGTGGGTCAGTTATGGACATGTTTGCCTGCGAAGAGGGAACAGCAAGCACAGGGGTATGAAGAGGAGAAAGTAAAAAAGCTCGTGCTGGCACACAGGCCCAAATGTCTATGGGGCATAGGGAAGGTCATCCTGTAAAGGTTTATACTGGAAACTCCGCTGACTTCAATGTTGACTTTGTGATCTTGCAATTATTACCTCTCTTCCATTTGTTTCATAGAGGACATCATCTCATTTGTTTTTCCTTCAAAAGAGGATATTGCTTCTGTTTTCTGTTGTAATGAACACTCTGCATTCTGTAGGAAATAGTGAACACTGTTTAAAGTCTGCCACCAGATAAAGAATGTTCAGCTTGCTAAAGGCCATGCCTGGGTCTGACAGGAATGTGCAAACAAAATGCTGATAATGCCAGAGCAGACATTGCTCCAATTGTTTTGTTACAACCTCATAAAAAAAACCCAACCACCTTAACTAAGTTTTGACCTATGAGATCAGCAACAAGCCAAAAATGTTCCCTTCAGAAAAAGCCTGAAGAAATAAAACCAGATTAAACTGACAGGATAAGAACATCAATGATGATTTGAATGTAACAACTGCACTCAGTGGGCATGGAACCAGGAAGCAAAAAAAAAAAACCCCAAATAAATACTGCTTTCACAAGCAAAGGCACACCTCAGCACTGGGGTTTCACTGACTTGCAAGTATCTGGGAAGGAGGCAAAGACCTGGGTAAAGCCTGAACAGGCATCAAGAAACAAGCCATAAAAATTGAGAGAAATCCCCTCTGGATTTCTGGCATCAGGTGTGGGAAAGGAAGGCTTGCTGAACTCTTACTTCATGCATGAAGAGGCTAGTTAAACTTTTGTTTCATTAATGGAAACAAGCTCTGTATATTTCGTGTGAGCACTGCTATGCCATGGCTTCCTTGTAGAAATGCCTATCATACAGTTTTGTTCAACTGAAAAATACCAATGTAAAACCACGACCCACCCAAACAAGAGAAACCCCACTAAACCATCCCCAGCTCTCTGTACATACCTGGGATTTGTGAAACATCTGCAAGTTAATGGCCTTCACTTCTTCTAACTGTTGGCGAAGGGCAACTAAAGTGTCTTGTTTTTCATGAGTATCTTTTTCCAGAAGTTTCATGGCAATTTCCATCTCCGTTTTCATTCCAATTTGTAGTTCTAACTCTTTCTCTAGTTCCTTACAAAGAGATTTCCTAGTTACTGCTATGTAGCCATAGGTCAAGAATAAAACCCAGATAACCCCATACACAAACTGTCTCTGCTATAATAATGCCAGTGGTTTCTTAAAAAGAGGCCTTCTATTTCCAACATGCCAAAAGCCCCAATTCCCAGTCCCTTACAGACACTGTTAGTGACCAATGCCCAGCATCTTGCTTGCAATTGCTCTATGAATTCTGAACAGCTGTCATATCTGTAATGTTACCATAGGCTGAATCCTGTGTCTTTCACTTCACTTTCTACAGTTAAATTTCCTTACCAGCCTGATTTTTTTTTCTTCTTTCAACTGCTTCCAAACATCACTGTACATTTCATCAAGACCCTGGCGTGACTGCTTGTAAGTATCCAATTCTACTTTTGTATCCTCTTTTGTTACCTACAAGAAACATCAGCTACATAAGATCACAAAGTATTTAAAGTATCCCTTTAGTTCTTGTGTGTAACACAGTATTTCAATGTGCTATTTCCAGTAAAATCCTACTGTTCTACAATCAATGACCTGGCAAATATTAATTAGCTGAAATTTCAAAGATACAGTAATGATAAAAATACTTCAATACTTTACACTTTTTACTTTAATACCTCTAATACTTTGAATTCGTTCTTCCTTCTGCAGGTGTATTTTTGGGTGTGTCGTAAAGAACAGTAAAATCTAATGCCTGAGCACACAACATCCAAACCCAGTGACCTGCATAGCAACGTGCTCAGCTGTGCTGAGCATTCCAGGGCACAGTGGGCTCAGGAGAACTCACTACAGCTGATCAAAAGAGATCTCTTATTTTAAGGATCCTCAGTATCTCTAAATAGGTGTCCCACCTCTACACTTTTTTCACTCCGCTCACGAATTAATTCATTCTGTTGTTTCAGCTGCTGCTGCTCTTCCTGAAGGGATCCAATTCGGTCTGTAGCTGCTGCAAGCTGTATGAAGAGAACAGATCTATATTTAATCACTGTGCAATCATGCAGCAGCTGGAGCAATTCTGAAGTCAGTAGCTCAGTCTCTGCAGCAGCTGTGCTGCTCACTTCCCCTTCTGCTCTCCCCAGGAGCTGCCTGACCCTTCTGCAGCCGTACCCACTGTCAGCCGAAATTAATGTACCCACCAACATTTGTTCACCAACTTCTGCTTCACACTCTCATCAATTATTTTTAAATATTAACTGAGCAAATAAATGCACCACAGTGTAAAAGGCTAAAATCCAGCCTGGATCTGTGGTATGAACTAGAAGTCACACCAACTCATGCCAGTCTGTCCAGGCTCCACAGCTCACCAGTATTTACTCAAATATTTTAGATATAAGGTACAGTCTTAGAGAGTTTTGTCTCTGATGGAAAAGTGCTGTGAGAATTACTTAACAGACGAGATACAAACCTCTTCCTGGAGTTTTGAATTGGTCTTTTCTAAACAGTCTATTTTGTTCTGGAGATCTGCAACTGTGCAACTGCAGCAAGGAAAAGAGATGCATAAAAACAATAAATGAAGTGTCAATGTTCAACTTTTATCCTCAATAGTATTTTTACCATTTGTTAACAATGAATCTTGCATTTTTTAACTTTGGTGAGCTGGGGAAAAACTCTGAGAAAGAACAACTGTCCCTCTCGAGCACTGAGAGGACCATGTCCTTCTGCTGGCAGCCCTGCTCTGGCTTAGCTTTCGCAGTCGTAAACCTCTCCTGCCCAAGAGGGTTAAGGGAGGCCAGCTCCTCCCACTGAGCAACCTATGGGGGAAGAGTAGACACTCTTCCTCTAGGAAATGAATTTCCATATGCATTTGTAATAGTTTCTCTTGAAAAAAACAGTTCCAAAATGTTCTGTTAATCATTCTCAAAAAAGTAAACTATTACACACATTTGCTTTCTGCATTGCATGTACCTGCAGAAGAGTAGGACTACAAAATGAAACCAAGATTTTTGGGAAATAATCAGAAAAGGCATTTCAATATCAAACAAAAATCTACAAGCCTAGCAGCAGACACATTCAAAGCCATGCTGGAAAAGCTAAACTGGACAAGTTTTTGCATACGAGAACAGAAGAAAATTGTACCTTAGATGTCGGTTCAGTTCTTCCACATAATGCTTCTGGTCAAGGACAGCTGTAATCCCTCCATCTCTAGTTGTAAAAGGGAGAATTTATTGATTGAGAAGAAACTCCTTCATTCTACAGTGCTATTCTGTACTAGGGCTTTCAGCATAGATCTGCAAACAGAACTAAAATCTTTTATCCTTTCCTTATAAAAATGCTTGTGTCTGAGTTGGATCAGAAGCACCAGGGAGGTGAAGCAGCTGCTTGGCTGCTTCTCAGAAACTCCACAGTGAAGTGCTCTGAAGTGACAGAAGCACATAAAATATGAAGATCCCTTCATTTGCTACAGGTCTTAGAAGACCTTAGAAGACCTGATCTGTGCTGCTAACTGCAGTCTCAAATCTAATACTTCACTCAAAATCATATTTTTTCTTCCATAACTGATCTCTCCCTCAAAGACAGCTACTTGGTTGAGAGGTCTTCTCAAACTGTGCTTAGAAACAAAGCAGTGAGTTGGCAATGGGTGACAGCAAATCATCAATCATCTCTTTTGAAAACAAGTAAAACCACAATCTAATATTATGTGTACTTTTAATTTTGTCCCAGCTCAAGACCTAAACTCTCCAAATTGTTGCTAAAACTACCACAAATTCAGTCTCTGAAAGATACTACTTTTGTTTTGGTAACAAAATCTGGTTTGGGTTCTTCTCTTTGGATGATTAATAGTTTGAGATCTCCAGCACTCCCATCCTCCCACAGACTGTCTGACAGGTTTGTTCTACAAAAACTGTAATGATTTAGAATTATTAATTCACCATACATACTGTTTGCCATCACTGTCCTGTGTTTCCTTAAGGTACAAGGAAAAATCAATCACTCCAACCTGAAAAATATATTTAAGATATTAACACACCTTCACCATGCAATTATGTGTAGAAGCAGGCATTACTGTATATTTGAAAAACTATAAAAATCTGAAGTTTAGATTTAGAGAGACAAATAATACCTATGCTCTTCCTAGCTGATGCAAACATGCAAGCTAGCATTTGTCATAAAAGCATCAAGGTAACCACATTATGTGTGCCCAGTTTCCTCAGTGTTATTAGCTTTGACAGTATTTTCATAAACTGCTACTTATGTACTTTCTTTTAATTCACTGAGGGAAACATAACAAGCTTCAATACAGGCCATGCTGGAAAGAAATCTGGACCCACCTCAATAAAGTATTTATAGATGTACTTAATTCTACTAGAATCTTATACCAACTGATCCTATTTAAGCTTTATTCTTCACCTGGGAATCCAAGTCTTCTCCTTTCAAGCAGAGGTTTGCATCAATAACATTCAGTCCAACCAGCAGACCCACAATAACTGCTCCTTCCTCCTCCATCATCAATGCATCAGGTTCATAAAATTCACTGGAACAAAGAGTATAAGGCATCACTGCACATCAAACAATTATAATGGCACTTCCATCACTGAAATCATATAAACAATAATGCAGCCTTTACAAAACTCAGCTGAGTTCTCACTCATTTATTCTGCATAGGGCAGAAGATTTAGAACTCTCTCAGAAAAAAATACAAGTTCCTTTGTAGATTCACTGCAAAAACAATCAACCACTTGCTCCTCTGCAGGCTGCAAGAACAAGCTTAAACTGGTCAATGACTCTCCCTGGAGCCACAGGAGGTGTCAGTGATTTAGGAATATTCAGGAATGCACGTCTGTGCTGTTACCTTAACAGATGCTTATGGTCCAGGAGTACTTTGAGATAATCTGCCAGTTTCTTTTGCATGAGTGCCAGATAAAGCCAAGCCCTCCCTCTGCCCACAGCAGTCCTAAAATGAAATGTTTCACGTTTTGGTAAAACCAAGGTGTTTTATTAACTAGATTTATGCAATTCAAAATTCTCAGTTTACAAAGTGAGGGGAAGGACATTATTTACAAAAAAACAACAACAAATCTCTGGGGAAATGAACTGTTGTCTCTGGAACACAAGAACATTTAAGTATATTCCATTATTCAGGGAAAGTATATTGTAAAGTCTTCTTAATTTGAAAACCCATACATATTGTCAACTATCACCATACCCAACCATTAATACATCCTAGTATTAAAATCAAGACTATTCCAATCATCCTGAATTACTCAAACCGAATATTATCAGCACACACACAAAATGACACAAAATCATGAAAGTGGGGGAAAGAAGACGAAAAAAATACCTGTAAAGCTTTTAGTTATTTTAAGCAAGGTTATAAAAGTTTCCAAATACCGTTTTCAATCTGACAACATCGTTTGAATCAGAAACTCTGAATATTTTGAGATATCCTCCTTATCTCTTTGAGAAGTCAATGCCTCCTACACACCCTATTTTTTTTTTTCTTTAAGGAAGCCAGGAGACTACATGAAGGATTCCTTTTCCCAGCAGTATGAGCAAAATGCATCATCCCCAACAATTAACTTACTTCAACTCTGGCAGATTTTTAACACTAGTTGCTATATCTGATGCTTCAGGACAAAGTTTTTCCACTAGCTCCAAAGGACCAAAAAACGATTTGTTCTGTCCAATAAAAGTCTTCTTCACTAAAGGGAGCATACAGAGAGATTTGTGAGGAAAAATTACAGGCTTTCAACTCCAGAATTTTAGACAAAATTTACTTTGTTACTTTGCCTTATCAGCACACAACATGTCTGTGGAAAGAAGGCATTAAAAATACTCTGACAGTTTAGGAGGCACAAAATACAGGATGTGCAAGGGTAATCACATAGTTATATCTGTATTACTGATTAGCAGCTGTTTACAGAATTAATAATGTCAGTCAGAAGTCAAGCTGGAGCGACAGCAGGACATGATAGAGACTCCCTGACCTGCCTCTCCTCCACCTGGCAGCCAGTGCCCACCTTTGAGGCCGTGCTTGAGGCAGTGCTCCAGCACCACGAAGAACTGCTGCAGTGGTGGGAAGTCGGAGTCCAGGGTCCGGCCCAGGCTCAGGGCTGACTGGATGAGGATTTTGATGCTGAGTTTCATCATGTTCATGAGGTTGGCACGCTCCTCCATGGTGTGACACCGTGTACCTGGGGGCACATGGGTGGAGAAAGGAAAGCTGCTTTACAATCACAGAATCAGTTAGGCTGGAAAAGACCTCTGAGATCATCGAGTCCAATGCATGATTAAATCAGGCCAGAGCACTGAGTGCCAGATCTCGTTTTTCTTTAAACAGCTCCGGGGACAGTGACTCCTCCACCTCCCTGGGCTGCCCATTCCAATGTATAATCAATCCCCTTTGAAGAAATACTTCCTAATGACCAACCTAATCCTCCCCTGGTGCAGTGTTAGATTACAGCCTGTCGTCTTATCACTGGTTGCCTGGGAGAAGCGACCGACCCCCACCTGGCTACAGCCTTCTGTCAGGGACTTGTTCAGCGTGGTAAGGCCACCCTTGAGCCTCCTTTTCTCNTTCTCCGGGCCCGCTGCAGCCCCTCAACGCCCTTCCTGAATTGCGGGGCCCCGAACTGATCACAGCACTCGAGGTGTGGCCTCCCCAGTGCCGAGTACCTGGGGAGAATCTGCACGGAGACGCTGCGCAGCTTTTAGAGACCTCTCTCCGCAGTGCCCCCGCTGGGCCTCCATCNCCGGGGCGTGTTGCAAAATGTGGAATAGGTACAGATTTACTGAAGAAAGGATGTTTTTCGATCTTCGTAGAATTTCAAGGCTAAGCGACAACAAGGGTGATTTAACCCGTGAAACACCAGCTAACGAGCAAGCTGTTAAGTGACGCCTAGGTGTTACAAAGGCGAATCTCTGGCCGGTAGAATTGCCCCGTTAAGGTTTAGGGCTGGACCTGCTTGAGTGACCTCAGGCCTAGGGGAGGTTAATAAAAGGATGCAGCACTGATAGTGGACTCAAAGGATGCAGAATTTATGTGCCGCAAGGACTGCCTGAAGCTGAGTCAGGGGAGGTTTAGGTTTCGATCAGGAAAAGGTTCTTCACCCTGAGGGTGGCTGGGCGCTTGAATGGGCTCCTCATGGAAATGGTAACAGCACCACGCCTGACAGAGCTCAAGGAGCATTTGCACAACACTTTCAGACTTTCATCGTGTGACTCTTGGGGATGGTCCTATACAGGGCTAGGAGTTGGACTCAATGATCCTGGTGGGTCCCTTCCAACCCAGCATATTCTATGATTTTGTGACACTTGGCAGAACCCTCAAGATAACGAAGAAACTCATAAAGCCAACGCAGCAACTGTGCTCAATCAGCTCTGACTGGGCAGAAGGTAATTCNGAATTGCGGGTCCCCGAACTGATCACAGCACTCGAGGTGTGGCCTCCCCAGTGCCGAGTACCTGGGGAGAATCTGCACGGAGACGCTGCGCAGCTTTTAGAGACCTCTCTCCGCAGTGCCCCCGCTGGGCCTCCATCCTGCGGCGGGGGCGAGCTGGGTAAACCCCCCCTCAGCGCCGCGCCCGGCCCCGGGGGGGGACACGGCCCCAGCCCCGGCCCGCGGGGTCCCTACCTGAGCGGCGGGNGCCTAGAGGAGGTTAATAAAAGGATGTAGCACTGATAGCGGACTCAAAGGATGCAGAATTTATGTGCCGCAAGGACTGCCTGAAGCTGAGTCAGGGGAGGTTTAGGTTTCGATCAGGAAAAGGTTCTTCACCCTGAGGGTGGCTGGGCGCTTGAATGGGCTCCTCATGGAAATGGTAACAGCACCAGCCTGACAGAGCTCAAGGAGCATTTGCACAACACTTTCAGACTTTCATCGTGTGACTCTTGGGGATGGTCCTATACAGGGCTAGGAGTTGGACTCAATGATCCTGGGGGGTCCCTTCCAACCCAGCATATTCTATGATTTTGTGACACTTGGCAGAACCCTCAAGATAACGAAGAAACTCATAAAGCCAACGCAGCAACTGTGCTCAATCAGCTCTGACTGGGCAGAAGGTAATTCTGGCAGGGGCAGATTGTGACCACAGACCCAAGAAACTCACTGACGCAAAAGAATAGACAGACTGAACATACAGACTAATGAGCATGAGAAGTCTGGATATCATTGACCAACAGAAGATAAAATAGTAATTAATAAGAGAATTAGGGAATTTGTAACCAATGAACATTAATATATTTGAACACCAACACCTAATGCCTAAAACAGTGAAAAGTTTTGGTAGTTGTGCTGCCTTTGTGGATTTGCCACTCAGCCCTCTTTCTGTGCAAAACCATAAAAAAAAAAAATCAAATCCCTCCACTCTGTGCATGGATTGGCCTCTCGCAAACCAAGTGAAAGAACCTGTTTTGGAACAACAGGGGGAGTGGGACCAGAACTAGGACCAGGTCCTTTGCTTCTTTAGGCACCTAAAGGCTCTGACAGGAGCTGCCAACCACAGCCCAGTGGCCACCAAAATCACGTTTTAAGCCACTGCTGTTTCACTAGGACAGTCTTGTTGTCACCTGCAGGTCACACATGGCCACACTCTGCAGAAACAGCAGTGGCAGAAGCCTGTGTCAATCCCACTCAAGATGGTTAACAATGTTTTTAAGATCGTGTAAAAGACTCTGCAGCGTTTTCCTTTTTGTCCACACAACATTAATTTAAAAATGTGCAAAACTCCTCCTTGTATTAGAAGATGGAAAACAGAGTCATTCTAATCTAATTGACCTTAATAACTACAATACACACAAAATCCTGTCATCTCTGCAGGCTACTCTCTAGTTCATTGTATATATACAATTATGTATATATACAATATACATATGTACTATATGTATATATACACTATATACAAGAGTATATATAGTATATAATCAATATACACTATATTATATACATATATATATATAAGGAGTATACTGTATATTGTCTATAGCCAATGGATGCCTCAAAACTGTAAATAACGTGTTGACATGAGGCTGAGGATTAAAAGTATCATAATACTTAGAATTTTGATCTCAGTATTGTCCTGTTACACATTAGGAACAGAAAAGAAGCTGCACAAACAGAAAACCAGTGAGTTTTTTTGGGTGTTTCAAAGCAATGCTAACCATTTTGATGTTTTTTTGAATTTGAATTTTTACTTACCAGGAATACTTTGCCTCTACACCTTGCTCAAGATACACATATTACCCACAAGACTTAAAAAAAAAAAATACCATGAATGAAATGCTCTTTATGAACACAATTTTAAACTAAGAAGTGTCTTAATATCGGTTTGCATTAAGTTAAATAATTACTTGAACAGTATTTTTTAGGCTGTTGCAAATTTACACAGTCAAGTACATCTTTTGCAAAACTGTGCAGGTTGGTACATGCAAAATAAACAGGTATTAGACACACTACCAAAGCCAAGCATCAAAGATTAGGAATCGGGTTACCCCAGTGCAAAAGATCACAGATGTGATGCTGCAATCTTTAGGAATGCAGTCACACAGTTTTGTATCTTATTCAACTCAAGAGATTTGTTTCAACATCTTTTTGAAGCCACATGCCTTGTTTACGGTAATTATTCAGCACACTTTGAAGTCAGAAAACACTGAAGCACAAAGGAAAGCTCACAGTTCTCCATCCCTTGGTCTTTGGGACTGCAAGTCTTTCTTGATTCATTTTCTTTAGATTTGAAGCTTCTGGCCTCTCTGCAAGGCAGGACACAATTTCCTCAGTGGCAGACACTGGTTTTAGGATGGGGTTTATGTGTTTAGAACATGTGATCAACAGATCTGAAGTAGCAGATAGAGGTTATAAAATCTCTGGAAAAAGATTTACAGCAGGCAACAAGCTCCAAGTTTTCCACTAGTGATCTTGCAGGCCTTGGCTCATTTCTTAAACATACCTGCTTTAAATTATATTTAAGTGCTCAGTCCAAGGTAAATAATATTGAACAGGTGCCTTAGTGACTGTTCACATTTTATATACAAGTTATTAACTGATTTTTCATACAGAATTTTCCATCAACATATTATCCAAATCCTTTGAACAATGTGGGAAGGTCGTGGTGTGTCCCCTTCCTTTACAAGGAAGAAGCTGAAAGATTATGGTAAAAGTTCCAATAAATGTGGGAGCTTCATTTCAGGTAAGAGAATATTTTATTCCCTGCCCCTTGCCAAATGCTGTATGTTGTTTTCAATTACATCTATCCACAGCATTATTCCAAAAGCAAACAAAGAAACTGGGATATTCTGCACTTTGTCAGGTGAGATCCCAGGTGTGCAAGATGGGCACTCGGGAAACAAACCTGCGAGAAGATTGGTGTAAGAATTTGAGATGCAGGAAAAGAGTCTGTTTTTTTCAGGACAATTAATCTTTAACTCTGATTAGGCAACATTGAGGAATTTTCACAAAAAATGCAGAAGTCCATCAGCAGTAACATTGCCCCATGCTGTGCCAACTCAACTCAATGGAACTTCCCTTTGAATACTCGGTACCATTAAAAACAAAAAGGTCAGCACCAGAGCAAAGCTGAGCTCCAGTGCTCCAGAACAATTAAGCACCAGTCTGAGGCTCTGGAATACAAGGCTCCAGGCCTAATTTCTGCTGCATTTGAATGGATTTGTTTTTTTTTTTCCCACATTATGAATATTGCTGAGATTTATTTTCCACACGATTCAACTAAAGCCATTTTAATTCAGTTCTAAGAGACCTGTTCCATAAATCTGTAGGGCTGCTAGATCCACAAATGCCAATGTTGAACAAAGCAAGCTGTGGTTACACTGAAGGCATTTTTAGTGTAGTTAAAAAGTAACTTATAACAAATCTGTATCTTAGTTTGCTTGTCTAGTCTCTGACATGAAAAGTACAGAGATTCCTTCCCAGAACCAGCAGCACTCGAGGGAGAATGTGGAATTTTGACAGATCCCTCAGTGCAGCCAGGCTGCTGGAGCTTTAAGAAGAACGAGAAAAGGCAGCAAATAAAACAAAAGTAAATTTCTCCAAAGATAAAAGTTTAGATTTCTTCTGGTTATAATGCATTTCTTAAGTTCTACATCTGTGTCGCTTGTTTAATTTTACTTCAATACAAAACTGCAGCATCTTAAAAAAGAAATTTAAAGTAACACCCATGCACCACTGACACGACCCAGCAGCACTTACGGGAGCGAACTCATTTGCGCACCACAAAAGCGAGTTTACTAAAGAAGCGGAGCCGTACTTGTCTTTGCCGGGCTGTCACTGCTGCCGGGCTTGGACACCAATCCCACCAGGGATGCGGACTTCAGGGCGCTGCCATAGCTCAGCGCCAAGTTTTCCGAGGCTTTCCTGGCCAGAGACAAGATCGGAGCAGACCACCGCGCTTCCTCCGGTTTCGCCTTCTCCTCGTTCCTCAGCTCGGCCGCGTCAGGGAGATGTTTTTTGTCAATAATCTCAAAGTCTTCCTCCTTTCCCGCGGCGGGCGCGGCGCGACGCTCGCCGGCAGCCATCTTGGACGGGTCACATGACCGCGGGTGAGGGGTGGGAGGCGGGAGGGCTCCGGGGCTGAGGCAGGGAGCGGGGGGCCGGGAAGGAACCGGGAGCGCGGACGAGTCCCGAATCCCGGGCAGGTCCCAGGAACCGGGGCCGATCCCGGAGGCAGCGTGAAGCACCTGCACACAGGGGCAGGGCTGTAAGACAGGCCTGGCCAGGACTGAGCTCTTCCCTTGATGTTCAGAGTTTTAGGGCGTGGAAGGTGAAGGAAGAGTTTATCTGTGAGCAAGTTAGGAAAGGAACAAAAAGTACAGGTTTTTACTGCTGTCTGTGTCCCCAGACACCATTTTCAATAAAAAATTTAATATATTTTGACATCTCAGATTTACACGATTAAGTTGTGACAGGTTAACGAGATCTCTATTAGTCTGCCTGTGAATCAAGTTGTTGTAACTTACAATGGAGGATTGGTATGACGGGCGCGCTGCTGTGAAAAGGGCTTGTCCTCGCCACTGACCTGAAAACACAGCTACACAGTAAAACCACTTCATTAATGTGTATGGGCTGGGTTTGGTAGAAAGATCTGTCGTGAAGGGGAACTGAAATGACTCCAGTATGAAAATTTGGTCTTGCTGTGTACATCAGATATTGATGTAGCCTACTGATGTACGGCTTAACTGTTTTTCCATCCAGCAGCTGCGTAGGCTTGAGATGTCACTCGTTTAGTCACGAGGTAGTAGATGCTGCATATCAGCTTTTTGCGCTACACAGAAGAAAGTATTTTGTATTTTGGGTGTGGGTTTGTTTGGTTTTTTTTGGTGTGGGTTTTTTTTGTTTTTTTTTTTTTTTTTTTTTCCAGAAATAGGAGAAGGAGGATAGAATAGGAGGGTTGAAGGTCAATTTCCTTAGTCTTGCAGCAATATAAATCTTCAGGTCTATATAATTTTTTTTTCCCCTAATATAAGCTACTTTATGATCGATTCTGTCTCCTTGGCTTTTTAGACGCTGAAAATCTAACAACTTGTGTTGCACAAAGCACACGGAAGCTCTTAAATTTTTGTTGAGAATTCAGAGATCAGCAGCTTCTTATTCATGCATGATTCAGACGAGCTAAGTATAGGCTTTAAGCTACTTTTGCTAAAGGGTGCTAGAGGTAAGTTCTGCTCCATCTTGTGGACTCCAGCAGTATTGGGCTGTTTGTAAGGATATAGCTCAGCTCTGTAGGTTGCTGTCTTGCAGTTGAATATATGAATATACCTCTTGACACAAGTAAGACTTGATAGTGATTTTCTGCCTTTCTTTGACTACCCAATATTAGAGTCAGGGCGGAGAAGGTAGTCTTGGCTAGAAGCAGAATTCCAAGCATTAAAATAATGTGGGGTTTTTTTTTCAATGGATCTGAGGAATAGAGTGTAACAGGTTTGCGACTGAGAACATAAGAGTTAACCAAGGCTCCTCTTTGCCTCATTATGTTGCATCAGACTCCTCTTTACAGCCTCACAATGAGCTATTTTGTAAAAATATGAAGCTATCGCATAGTCCGTGATCATCTTTTCCTATGTTACTATTAAAGAAACATTTGATAATTTTATTTCAAGTATCTGATGAGGAAAATTTGTACTGTGCATAATAAATGTGCTAAAACTTTTGCTACATGTGATTTAATTGTACTTCACTTACTACTATTTGGTCAAAATTACTTAATCAGCCACTGATTGCTTTAAATGCTCTCTGTCCTCACACTTTTTATTTTAAAGCAAGGAAGAAGTCTTGTGGCATTGCAGGGGAGCCCCAAGTTAAAGAGATTTGTTTTGTTGACAGAGTACGATTCCTAAGGAGTCATTTGGGGCAGCCAAGGAGGGTCAACTTAATACAGAATACAGCTTTAAGCACATTAAATAAAAAAATGAAAAAACCTCAAAAACATAAGTGATGTAACTGGTTTTGGTTCACTGATTTATCAGGGAGGGGCACCATGCAGGAGTAACATTACTTACTTTTAGCTTGGAGATTGAGCTTATTTTGGTCTTCTGCAGATGATATTTCACCACTCTTCTTTTTGCAGACCACTGGTCCAGCTCTTGCTACTCATGTGAAGAATAACAATATTTTCTTTTGAAAGCCACATTTTGTGGCTAGTTTAGGTCTGCTGTAAATGTCAGTTCTGTGTAGTCACAAAAATACTTAAAATACCTAGGACTCATTGAAATGTTAGGGGACTAAGTGACCCACTTACTACTTTTTGCTTTTCTTAACCCTAGAAATCAAGGTGTTTCTAAAGAAAAAATACCATAATGAAGCTGAGATATGTGAAGTTCAGTTCTTTTTTCATGCAGATCTTGCACAGCCTTGTTTGGTTTTACTATCTCCCCTCTTCTCTGTCTTCTGACATGGCAGGATAAAAATTCACTTTCAAAATATTTAAAAAATAGTGAATTCCAAGTATAGAAAAGTATAGAAAAAGAAGAATTCTGATTTTAATCAGGAAATGGTACATTTAATACAAAATTCTGGCTAGTAGAATGGAAGATAATTGATTTTAGAATAGGAGAAACTCAATTCTTATTCAATGATACTTAGCAATACAATTTCTTGCTAATTCCTGTTTATCTCAGATTTATTGTTTTTTTTGGGGGGGTAATGTTTTAAGGAACGTTTTTTACCATTTAACATTTCAAGTTAATCACACACTATAAATATTTTAAAGCAGCAAAATGCCACTGTCTGCTAAAGGGTAAACTTTTGTGATTAGCTGTTATTTATACTTTGCATTCCTATAACTTTTTCAGTCAGCAAAACAGATTATATTGCAAATGATCTGGTTGAGTTTTTGACCTTTAAGAGGCTGGTGGGAATAAATACCAAGTGTAGCTGTAGTTGGGAGTAACTAAAACCCCCGAAGTGTGTGTTACGTGTTTGACAGCATAGTACAGAAGTTTTACAGAGCAATACAAATCCCAATATTTGTTGAGAGTTCAGTGGTTGCTGCATCCACAATTCCTGAGCCACCACTTTGTGCCAGCAGGACAAGAGGCCGTGCATGGACACGGTGCAGCCATCCAGAGCCACCTCCCAGTGACTGCAGCAGCGTCAAAAAGCAATCAAATGTTCCTTGTACGACTCTTCTCTCCCTCCCCATTCCTCAAATCACTGAAGCATTCTTCCCTCTGGCTGCTGGGGTGAGTGAGTGCCACTTGAGGAAAAATGGTATTAGGAAATGATAACGTTTCCTTTGGGACTTCATAACCCCTCCCCCAAACCCTCAACAATTTCCATGGCCATGAATTAATTCCTCCATTATAACAGTGATTAAGTAATTTGAGACAAAAGTTTTAGCTGGTGTTCTACCTCTAGTGCAGCTAATTAGTTAAGATCACTTCTAATCAATTAGTTCCTATCACTTCTAATGAAAAAGTGATTTAAAGAAAGCCAAAATTCCAGTTGTGTCATTGCACCCGTATTGAGTAGAACAACTTTTTTTCATTTCAAAACCACAACTTTATGCTGCCTGATCCCACTGCACCAGCTAGTGACATCCTTGCAAAAACTCATTGGTAATGACAGAGTCAGCTGTTTGAAACTCCTTTCTGAAATCATTAGAGTCCTTAAGAGGACATGAAAGTATTTATAGCTGGAAATGTGTGCCAAAAAAAGGAAAAGACAGTAAAATATGGAAGAGAAACTTATATTGACATGCTGGCCTGGATTCAAAAGAGCAGCAGCTCACTCAGTATAAGTTTAAATCAGACAGACCAAAGACCAAACACCACCAGATATATATAGAATGACAGTCTGAAGAAAAGTCCAGGATATTTATTGTTCTACTCTGAGCTCCTGCCTAGTTTTTAGAAGAAAAAAAATCTTTCAATAGGAGTATAGTGGACTAGGACGTGGAGTATCAGAAGGAAGGTAAAACCACCGATTTTCGTTTAGTTATTTAACCTTTGCGGGCCCTGTAAAAAGAGGCAGAGGCAGAACCTCCCAGTAGGTGACACTATGGCACCGCTTTATTCCAGAGCACCCTCTAACGCCCAGCGAAACCACATTGTGCCACCTGAGAAAATACCGAGAGCTCGAAAAGAAAAGAAAAGAAAAGAAAAGAAAAGAAAAGAAAAGAAAAGAAAAGAAAAGAAAAGAAAAGAAAAGAAAAGAAAAGAAAAGAAACAAGCTGAGATGCTCATCTGAGCGAGCCCTGAAGCTGCTCTGTGATAGCGGCTGTGCCGATCCAGACCTCTGGGGGAAGGAAGCAGTTGCTTGGCTCCTTATACAGGAGCTCCAGTTTGTGACTGTTGAAGGAGTGTCCAGGACTGCTCTCTAATGAAATAATGGAATCCTACCTGTTCATGAATCAGGGTCATTTACCAGTGCCAGAGTTTCATGTGGGATTATGAAATTATGAGTATTTTACAAAAGATGTTTTTCTGCTAGAAGTTGTTACATAATGTTCCAAGGACTTTCTGAGTAGGGCGGTTTGGATGAATGGTATCATTTGGTCCAGTCTACCGACTTAGAAATCAGAGCACGCCTGTCTGAATACCTTAATTCCTAGACTTTTTTTCCCCTCTTTTTTTGTTCTATTTTTTTTTTAATTCTTCCTACTATTGCATGCAGACAGTTTTGTATCAAGTACAATTTTGCAGGCTTTATAATAGTGCTGTAAATTGACTCAACTGAGGGGCATAGGGTCAAAGGAGTTATAAGTGTGATTACAGGCTGAATCCTAGTAAGATATGAATGCAGTGTTTTTGAAATGTGCTGACATTTTTGCTACTTAATGCAGTTTTCAACTAACACACATGAGAATACTTATATGTGACTTAATTAGCTGAAGAAATGGGCTTACATCGTTCTATTAGTGTAACAGAAATTATGCAAATTGCAGAAGAAAATATTGTTAGTTACTATATCAACCATTGAAATACATTATATACTCCCTAGACAAGTTTAGGAAAATACCTTTATGCTATACAAAACCACTGTTAGTTATTTTAATCATCTGTTTCAAAAGCAGATTTTGGAAGTTCATAAGAAATGTAATCCATTATCCATAAACTAAAGAACATTTAGGTGCTTGCACGCAGTTCTGGTGACACTGCACTCGTGCACTTGAGGGCGCAATGTGGCACAAACTGGCTCAGGTTTCTCCACCAGGAACTGAGGTCTTATGACTGAGTCCCCTCTGTAAGGTGCAGGACACAAAGAGTTGGAAAAATTGCAACAAGTAGTGAGAAATGCAGTTCCTGACTTTTCTGCTGCCTTTGATTTTCTCATTTTCTGCTTTGTCTATGAGTGATGCTGCATACTAATTAGTAAGATATTTAGAGAGCTTAAACCAAAAGCAAAGTCAATAAATCTTTAGCTAGATTTTTCTTTGTTTTAAATAGAAACAATATCTTCTCTCTCTTCTTTCCTTTCTTCCTCAGAGTGTTTTTTCCCTTTCAGGGCTGTAAGTTAAATTTGGTATACCAAACTAAGGGATAACTCCCAGACCCTTTGATTCAATACAAATTTTTATAGGGTGAAAAGTGAAAAAATGTTTTACAGCTGTACAAAAGCACCTCTAGTTATTGACAGTATCAAAGGGAAACCTGTGTTTTGGATAATGCAGGTGTGCAGCTCAGCTTCACCCCGTCTCTGTTATCAGTTCCCCTCACACTACAGCTTAGGCTAATTTCTCATTAGGCCTTTCCATGCTTGATGGAAGCTTGAGTGGGCAGGTTAGATGTTAACAGTGAGATTGCTCAGTGATCTCTGACCAGAAATCCTTTGAAATATCCTCCCTAATCCATCTCAGGGAATTAATCATATGTAAGCATGTCACCTTTGGAAACAGAACTGAAAAACCTAGGGTTCTAGTCACTCTAGTGGTTTAAACTAATTTAAAGGGCCACTGGAGTGCTGCTGTTCTCCTTTTCCTGCAGCTGTGTGTTCCCATTTCCTGACATAGCCCTGCTCCCCATCTGAGCACTGACAAGCCTGTGGCAGGTGAAAGCAGCAGGAAATGCAGGCTGGGGCTCTCTGGCACCCCAAGGCCATCTGACTGCTGGCTGCCTTCTTGTCAGCTCTTGCCTCTGCCCAAACCCCCTCCTCTGCTACCTTGGCCATTGGCTTGCTGAGCCATTTCAGTGCACTGAGCTGGCAGAAAACTAATGCAACAAAAGTGAATAATTGTTCTGCTTATTTAATGCACTGAAACAGCTCATATTTTCCAAAATGTGTGTTGGAAGAATAATTTCCTACATGGATGTCCTGTTCAACCCCAGTTTTCTGCCTGCCCTGATTTCTTCACAGAGAGGCCTCATGGCAGATTAGCAAAACAGATGACAGAGTTACTACTGGAGTGTTTTATGTTAAATATTCTTCTTTCCATCTTTTCTCCATTATAGGGCTTCTGGCATCATACCAGCATAGGGGAAAAAAGGACCAGAAATAGAAAGAGGAATCATTGCTTTGGTAAATCCCAAAAGCTTCTAGTAACCAATGGGTCAGGGACTTTGTGATTAGGAGTTGTATCTGAAGGAGCCATCTGTAGATAAAGAGAATATAGAGAAAACAAGATGTGGGTATAGACTGAAGGCTTGTATGTGCAACAGCAGAACCTCCCCAGAAACCACCAAATTATTATTCTTCCAAATTTTTTTTCTGTTTAGATCCTCAGTTTATACTGTTCCTGGCTCACACATTAACCTTGAATGCTGATGATATTGTCATATAGGCAGATGTAACTTCCTTCCTCAAATACTGAGAAACAGAGCAACCAAGTAACCATGACAAAATTTTCAGCTAGGAAAAAAAAATAAAAGGGTCTAATAATGCCAAATGCATTTAGTGTGCTACAGGTGGCATTGTTAGATGTGCAGACCATAGCAAATTTCTGTTGACACCTCACCTGATATAATACAGATCTCTTTAAACTATCTCACATAATCAAGACAATTCCTTTCTCTCCAGCAGACCTCCTTCTTAGGGGTGAACCTTAAAAGCACATAAAGATGAAAGTTACAGAATTATGAAAGAGCCATAATTTATAATAACTTGGGTGGCAATAAAGAAGTGTAATGATGGCTTCAATGAAATAAAGTGGAGATCATTAATCTTTTTAGGTGGAACTTGTTTAAAATTTCTAGCAGTGTGAAAGAAAGAGACCTCTAATTGAATTGCAGCTTTGTGCAAGTGGGGAGGCAAAGACACCTCTGGTAGATGGCTGTGTTTTGTTAACAGAGAGTGGTAATTGGCATCCCACTGTTAAGATACAGTGTCTTGCCATCTTTCCTTTTCCTCTTTGGTCAGAGGAAATAATTTCAGAAGATTTTGACATTGTCCTGACTGCTGTTGGAAATTGTTTTAGTATTAGTAACTATTAGTATTAGAAATATAAGTAGTGTTAGTATTAGTTACCGTAGCAAAAATTTCAGGACCTCTTTTTAAAAGAAAAAAAAACCCAAATGCTCATCTGAAAATGGCTCTATTGACTGAAGTGAGGAAGGAAAAATGTGAAGCCCAAATGTAGTAATAAAGGCTTAAGTTGAAGAGTTTTTTTGTTTTTCCAATAAACATAAACCAAACATGTTTGGTTTTCAAGTACAATAAGAACAATAAAAAATCCCATCAGTCTCTGCCAATTATCACTTCAGGCTGTGATCTTGTCAGAATTCACAAGCTCCCAGTGCAGTATCCAGTGCTGCCAGGGTGTGTTGGTATTGCTCTCCCCTGAGTCAATGCTCTATAAAGGTTGAGGGCATGAGGCCACCCAAGGCACTGTCACATAATCCTGAGGCCCTGCTTCAGTCTTTACCTGTGTCAGGGTTGCCATATGCAGTCTGTAAACATGGAAGGAAAAGATTTTTTCTTTCATTGTATTGTATTGGTGGGTGGGTAACCACTGCTGTCTTGGAACTCTCACAACAGGCTGACATTTCAGGAGAAACTCCAAAAGTTCCAATTATATGGTTCTTGCCAGTCAGGCATCCCCTCCCAGGACCCCAGTGGTACTACTGGTGTTTTATTTCTTAAAAATCCACCACCACTTTTAGGGAAAGGAGAAAATCTGGAGATGCTGTGGAAGAGGATGAGTAAATGGGCTTTAAAGGCAGTTCCATTTGTTGTATTTTAGTTGCAAATTAAAAAGTCATTGAGGAGTTTCATGGTGTCACAAAAATAGCTGGCTTTGATTTTTGAAGAAATTGTTATGTTTATATGTAGGAGAAGAAAAGCTTGATTAAAAAACGTCACAGTTTACTATTAAGTGACACTGCTTTTTACTCATAAGAAGCTTTATGGCTGAGATGCTGCAGGGAAACTTAGATATTTGTTCTTTTCCCAGGTTTTGGGTAGTTTATTTATGTCAGGACACTTACATTGTTTATGATTCCAAACTTTGCCTCAGTGTTCTTTCTGCAGAATGGTCACTACCTTCCTTAATTTTCTCTCTGTGGGCTGCAGGCTGTTTGGAGCGGGGACTTCTCATTCTATTACTAAATGCATGTATCAGGCCTGGCACAACCCGAGCTAATGTGGTTTGGATAAGTAGATATATATTTAATGTTACTGTTTTAAAAATCTTATTGCAAAGTGCTGCTGTTGAATTGGAGTGCTTCCAGTTAAAGTTACTTTTATGTCTGGTTGTAGAGAAAATGTTTCACAGTAAAAAGCTATAAATTTTCATTAACCAAAACCAACTAAATTTGCCACAGGCTTCTAACTTCAGCTTATTATGTGTCTTTGAAAGTTAAGTATTTCTGTTATTTGTTATTTGTAGAGACTGAGCTGCAAAATCCATAACTGCTCAAGAAATTATGTAAATATGATGGATCCCAGAATAAGAAAGACGGGGGGAAGGAAAGAGCAAAATTTTGTCCTGAATAAACAGAATGTGAGAGAAGATTTTGAACTAATTTAAGACTGTAGGATAACAGAGAAAAGTTCTATTTTTTCCCTTCTATGACTGACTTATGATTTCTCACCATTGTGCTGATATTTTATAAAATCCAATTAAAGAAAAAATCAGTTTGATTCCTAATATAGGCATGGCCAGTATTTTGTCATAAATCCAGCTTTTTTTCAGGCTAGCCTCTGGTTAGTGCTGATACAAAAAATAATGCAACTATGGATCTAGGTGCAAGTTAACTTTTTCAAAATAATTTCTGTTACAGATCTCTTTTCATTTGACTGTGACATTCTGTAGAGATTCCTAATTAGCTAAACTTCTTTTTACATTCAATTTTAGATCAGAATCAGAACAGTCAGTTGTTTGATTTCCCACTGGTGGGGAAGTGAGTGAGCAGCTCCATGGTGCTTAGTTGCCAGCTGAGGTTAAACCATGACAACTCATTATGTAAAGTTTTACTTTTAGAGCAGCTCTGAGATGCACTGAGCACAGAGTCCAAAGGGAAATATTTGCTTTGTGCCTGAAGTATCTCTGAAATGTATTAAAATCAGTTTTGTGATAGTTTGGAGGTAGTGCCTATATCTGAACTTCGGGCCTTAATCCTCACTTCTGCCTTTTGTATTTATTTTTCTCCTTTATGTTCCCTAAGTGGGCAGAGGTGATGTGTCATGATCACATTGCTGCCTTAACTAAAATTTATATTGCTTTATGAAGAGTAACTTCACTGGCCTTAATTAAAGATATGATCCCTGCTTGTTGAGAAGGAAAAAAAGAAACCGAGTGATTTTAGATCTTGCTAATCAAAATTTCAATCTCTGCCGTGAATAATTGACATGAGATCCAAATATCAGTAAAGTAACTTTAATTTATACTGCTGAACAGGACAGAAGCTACAGGAAGCTGGTAAGAATTTGCTTTGAGTAGTTTCCTGTCCGGGGCCTTCTTCATGATAATAGTTGTGAGGTTTATTGTTACTCGAATTTAAAATTCCAGAAAACCTTTATATTTCAGGACAAATAAAATGTAACATGCATTGTCCTTAAGGATCATAGGAAGAAGAGATTGAATTGGGGCTTATAACAAATTGTAAGAAACAAAAAAGAAATCCTCAGGTGTTTTCCTGCACAGGTTAATAAATTTTCATCTTTGGTATTAAGTCTTGCATTATGTCTGGGCCAGAGCAGGACCTCATAACCTTCAAAAGTACGTCACTTCTTTCTTCTTTTTTCTGCTTGTTGTCATCAGCATGTTCCTTCCTTCATCTTCTTCCCTTGGCTCAGGAACTCATCTCACACTTACCATGAGCTGATTCAGCTAAAACTGACGAAATGAGCAGAAAACTACAGCCCTCCAAAAAAAACCCAACCACAAAAAACCCCAACCAACCACCCAACCAACCACCCACCCAACCAACCACCCAACCACCCAACCAACCAACCACCCAACCAACCACCCACCCAACCAACCAACCACAAACACGTAACAGTGACAAAAAGATCCTAATTTTTCCCACAAGAACTAGAAATATCTAGGGGTAATTTACCAGCTAGCTGTTTCCCCACCCTACTCCAACAGCCTTGAGGTTTCCAGGCCTGAACTACCAGTACCAAATCTTTTAATTGCATTATGTCCAAGAAAAAATTTTAGTGAAAATGCTGAGTCTGAATCTCTCAATATGAAATATAAACAGCTAAATAGGAGAACATGTTGTAATCCATGCTTGCTTCTTCAGTGGAAAAAGCAGGTATCACAGATTCACAGAAAATTCTGAGTTGGAAGGGAACTCCAAGGATCATCACGCACAACTCTTTAAGAAATGGCCCGTAAAGGGATCAAACACACAGCCCTGGTGTTATTATCACTATGCTCNCCTGCAAACCCTCAGTATTTTTCTGCTTAGTTGGAGAGTTGAATGAACTCACTAAAAGTCAAGTGAGTGGCAGATACAGTGCAAGGATGAAAACATGTAATTGGAAGAGGGACCTATTCTCTCCGTGGGAATTATATCTCACTTCAGTTACAGGGCAGGAACTTCTGTTATTAAACTGAAAATCTAGGTGTAATCCTTTTTATTTTCTAGTAAGTCTCTCCCTCTCGCAATTTAAAAACTTAAAATGTTACAATATGCATTTTTTAAAAAAGCATGTCAAACATTAATTTGGAATGTTATTTTTTTTCTCTTTTTAGAAGACCATCAATACAAAATTCTATTTGTGAATCATGCAAGCTGGCAAGGACATCTTCGGTATCTGCTGCAGTCTGAGAAATCTATTCTATAGGTGGCACCTAAAAATTTACTTTTCTTTAGCATATGCCTAATTTTTCTGATTTGAGTGATCTTGCTTAGGAATAAGAATAGTCAGAATTTGAGCCTTGCCAACACAAAAAATTAGGCATCTCAGGAAATGCCATGTTCCCATTTCTTTGGTTAGTTCTCCTTCTACTGGTTCGACCTGTTACTGACCAGTTATGGTCATGGTTAGACCAGTCTGACTTCCATATCACTGTCTGCACATACTTGACTTTTTCCTTTGGCTGTGATCGTTTCCTACCTGCTATACTGCAGAGTCTGATGAAAATTCAGCTGCTGTGAGAAACATGTGGCACCAACAATCTGTGATGACTCAAGAGCTGGCAGGGAGCCCTACAGTTTTGCTGAGTAAGTTGTTATTCCTGAGTTTGCAATTTAATGGCTTATATTTTTGCTGGAAAAACTTATACTGTGATGTGAGAACTATTATGGCTTTTTTTTTAATTTTCACATTCTCCTACCTATGTCTTTTTCTGTTGTTTTATAGTATCAGTATAAAATAAGAGTTTAAAAACAGTGGTCTCCTTTTCAGAATCTGACAATCTTTCACACACCTCTTTCTCTGAGTTATTTCTGACATTGACTTGTCAAGCATAAAAGATAGAACCTGATGTTATAGGTTTTTTTTAAATGATGATAATAGAAAATATTATGAAATAAGAGCTATGCCTTGATATAAGTAGCAATTTTTGCTGGACTGAATTTCTGTCTCAAAATTCCCAGACCTTTCAGTATTAGAAAAGGCAAATTTTTTTTGGTACTACTTGTAGAAACATTGCATTGAACAGTATGAAATAAAAACCAGATTTCACAAGGTTTTACGTTTTTCTTTAGAGAGATACACTCAATTTTTATCTTAACCTGGAAATATTGTAACAACTCATGGGATTAGCTTAAAAAGATCTCAGTGTGCTGCTAACTCCACATTTGCAAAAGAAACTTAGGAAACCCAATCTGGGAAACATTTTTTTAATATCGTTCTGAGTATACAGTTCATTACTGTCACTAAAACCCTCAGATTTAGCTTGACTTAAATGTCAGAAAATATTATTCAGGTGTAGAAGACACCAAAGATCACATCTAACTGTTATATTGAATCTTAATTAGGAGGGAGACCATATAAAACTCAGAAGCTTCTATGAACTAAGAAAACAACCCTGACATTCTCTGCTCAGTTCTGGATATTTGTTACTGCCTTTGATCTCCAGTGATAATCTCCAAAGACCCAGGATTCTGGCTCCCTTAAAAATTGGGTTTACTTTCAAACTTTGCTGTTAAGTCATTATTACCAAATAACTGGAGGGACTAGAACCTCATAAAAACCATTTTATTTCCCATTACAAGAGTTAGAGTTCAGCAACAACATTACATAAAGCAAAGCTTGTTTCTTCTCTACAGCTCAGTTTAATTAGTGTTGAATATATTCTGTGCATTGACACTGTGTCCTGTTTGGGTTTTATAACAATCAGCAGGTTTTGTGCAGTTCCCATTATGTTTAGAAAATATCACAATACTTTTAAAAGATGTAGTAACCAAATAGTTGTGAAATGGCCTAATGCATCTTTGCTTGAGATAAGACCACAGTCCACATCATGGTTAATGAACTCATCTGGCAAGTAGGGGAAAAAAAAACCAGTTTTTTTCTTCTAGATTTTCTTCTTTGATATTTGTTCTTGGCAGGATTATTTCTAATTAGATTGTTCTTTTTCCCAGTCTCAGAAGGGACACATACAGAAAGTGAACAAGCAGACTTTGTAGCTCGTGCATCTGAACTGCAGCTAATAAAGTGCACTGACACTGCAGCTAAATTTGCATTTTTAAGAAGTCCATTGTCACGACTAATTACATAATTTCCCTTTGTTATATGAGACTGTTATGGGAGCAATCTGTGAAAGACTGCATCAAACTTCAGATTATTTGGACTTTTATTATGGTTAAGTTTATGAATTTGCAGTGTGATCTTGAAAATACTTCAGGTGCTCAAAAGCCTGAGGTGAGTTTGATTTGAGAGGGCCACATTTAATGTTCTCTTGTACTTCTCTTGTAATTCAATTGGCACCATATCACCTGTATTATGAAAAAATATTGAGATATCAGAATCTGTTTGTTTCTTCCTGACATTTCCTTGTTATGAAAAGTGAAGTTGAATTTGCATGTGAAAGAAGTTGGAGAATATGGTTGTGGTCATATTTAAACTCAAGCAAAGCAACTCTAAGCCCGCTTTCTCATTTCTGCCTTGAATAAGTAAAAACCATTCCTGGTATTTTCTGGGCAAGATATGTACCAGAATCAATGAACTAATGCACAGGTTTGCATGAAGTGCTACAAAAGTAAATGCACCAGGGAATCTTTCTGAATATTTATGTAATGCCCCCGTTGCTATGCATCCTGTGGGAATGTTATGTGTGAGGACAGATGGGATCAGCACTTGGATGTTCAAAGTGATGCTTGGAGAGGATGAGATCAATTTACGACTACGAAGTTGGGTTGGAAACCTTTTGGTTGGCTGCAGCACACAAACCCTGACTGCTTTGTGTTACTGAAGCTCGTGTTTATCACGATGTTGTGAGCAGGTTTCTGTCAGTGCTCAACTGGCATTTTTATCCAGAATGGAGCTGATACAAACTTGTAATTTTCAGCTTGTGGGTCATTCTGAATTCCACGTTTTGGTTTCATCTCAGGATATAAATCAATGCACTTTCCAAAACAATTCTCAATGCAGCTTTGTTTAAACTGACACATTGCTGACAAAAATGGTCTGTGATAGCCCAACATAATCTTTCCCATGGCTGCTTTGCTCTGTAAAACTTCATTCTGGTGTATTCTGGGAAACTCCAGGTATGTAACTATGTGTCCTCTGTCCTTTGGGAAACAGAGTGATACCATTGTCACAAAACATACAGGACACTATGAACACTGTACGTTTTACTTCTGAAGTTTAGTAACAATGTTGCCAATTTTACCTTTTGTTTTGGATTATTTATGTTTTCCTACATTTTGGGTTGCAAACTCCATTTAATGGCCAAATTCCTTTATTTTCATAACAATTTTTTCAATGTTTTCAGGAAAAACATGTTGAGGTGTAAACTTTGGGTCATGACCTTATTATGATGGCTCTGCTAAAAAACTGAAAGAGATCTTGTCCCAGAACCCACCATCTCTGTGAAGTTGTTCTGTGGCTCTCTTGAAAGAGAATGGTCAGTCACACTGATTGTGTTAGATCTAACCTGGATTTATAGGTTATCAGTTTCTGTCTGGGCAAACCTTTTAGCAAAACTTGCTGAAAACTGCTGCCCCCAGTATTTCTGTTACACTGTCAGGTGCAGCTCTTCAGTGATGTGGATGTGTCTTGAAGCCCAAACTTCACAAGTTTACCTAGATGAAAATGATTTTTTTTTTCTTGATAAAAGAATTTTTTTTAATGCTTCCTATATAATTGGATAATATGACTAATTTTAATGTTGGGAAATAGAAAAAAAAAAAAAGAAGGTAGGTGTGCTGACTTCTATTAAATTTGTGTTCCTAAGGCAATGATTCAAAGTAACTTGTAACTTGTTTTTATTAGTGAACATGATTAAAAAATTTTAACCTCTCTTTCTGTGTCACTGTACAGTATAGACTTTAATTCCTCTGGCAGTCACTGCTAATGCAACTGGACATGAATTCAGCCATAGTCCACAGGTGTTGATGAGAGCACAGTGTTGTGTGCACGGTGACTTTCCCAATCCTGTTGGTACATCCACTCCCTGATCTGTGCCTCAGCCTCTCACAGGATGCCATAGGAGTAAATGTCCAGGAGATGTTGATGGATGTTCCTCACTTGTCATGATGACAATTATGTTGTGGACTTTGGATTTGGTACTCATCAGTGGTTACCACACTCAGGTGTTAGGGCTGAGAGCCATGGTATCTCTGTCATCTTTTTGGGCTAGAAGTTATCTTTTCAATGACCATTTTTAGTGGCAAGGTGGATTTTCAATCAAATTTTTTTGGGTGACTATTGATTATCTTCTGTTTCTCATTGTTAAATAGTATGGGAGAGGAAATAGTATTTGTTCATCGGGTGTGCAGGAAGTGTGGTTTGATACAACAAAGTGGCTTTTAGATGGTAGATCCTTATAAATAATTACATAGGAGTTACTTTAACTTAATTTTACTTTATTTAAGAAACAATGCAAAATAAGGGTACTTAGTCAATTGGCTTCCAAGAAAGAGGAAATATCGGGCATATATGTTGGATTTAGAAAATCATAGAAACATGACTTTTCATTGCTTTCATTGTTTTCCTACTATTACATATATTAATTTTTTTGTTTTCTAATTTCTATCTTTTACACTGTCTCTAGATGAAGACACTCTCTTTTAGTCTGTGACTGTCAACTCTTCCCTTCAAGAACAGATTATTGACCATTTTTTGAGTTTACTGTTGGTGAAGAAGCCATTTAAAATAATTTTAGTAGGGTTGGCTAAAGTCCATAAGTCACATGCTATTTGGGCTTTTTATCTTATTGAATTCAGGATCTGAAAGTGACATAGTAATGAAAAGTCAGAAGGGGGAGAAGTGGATCAATATATTGCTAAATTCTTATTGAAATTCTCATGCTTAGACTGTTCTGGGCGGTTTTATTTCTGCTTAGCATTTGCTGAGTAAAAGTCATTGCCCTAGAGATACAAGATTTATTGACACACAGAGATGAAAATGATTAGCTAAAAGGTTTCTGCACAAAGAGAATCAAAATCAGCTGAAGCACTACAGGGTGGCTCATATACAGGAGGCTGAGCTATTTCTAATAAGTTATTAATGTTCAGAGCTGAAAGTTGAGGTTGTTAATATTATACCAATTGTTTATTCTTTGATTCCTTTGTAGGAACCATAAAATTCTGAAAAATTTCAGCTATATATATATAGGCTTATATATTCTATACACACACATTTTGTTTTTTTTGAGTTCATAAAGGCTTTATTATGTTTCCATAGATTTATTTTCTAATTAAGCACATGGTTGTTTATTTATAGATAGCTTTTGAAGAATTGACTTTAAGTGGGAATGTTCCCACAGTCCTGACAAAGGTAAAGCTCTATGACAATAGAGTTCTGTGACAATATATTCTGGTTCATTACGAATCCTGCATACTCATTTTTTATTTGATTTCATTTGCCACACACTCAGCATCTTGATACACCCTATTTAGTTTTTCAAACATCTGAAAGATGTCAGCATGATTTGGCTTACAGTGCACATGAGCCTGCCAGGAACACAAGGCAGAACCTCTGCTTTTTGGCCTAATGAAGAGCAGGTTTTGTCCTCAGACTTGACTTTCTCTTGACTTTGTACAGGCAGAGTATAGTAAAGCCTGGAAAGTTTAATTGTCAGACAGGTCAAATTGAATTACAGTGTGGTTCAGTGCTCTCAGAAGTCAAACATAGGGAAAAATTCATCCTCTAACTAGGTGGCACTCAAAAGAGTTAACTAATCTTACTAAAGCTACTAAAAATCCCAGTGTCACCACATTTCTAGTGATAATCTCTAGTGGGCCACGTTTTGCTTCCTTCATCCGGTTGCTTAATGGACAGTGACCCACAGGAAATTTGTGGTACTCAGTAAAAACCTGCTGTGTCTTGCCCTGGGCTGCCAGCACAAGTGCTGGAGGGTGATGCTTCCAGTCCGAGGGCCTGGGATAAGCAGAGAAGGTGCTGGAAGCTGTGCCCTGGTTCCCTGAGTCTGAGCTGGATTTGAGGAAGGAGACATCTCACCGTCGAGTCTTGACCAAAGGACAGGACTTTATCTTTCTTGCTGTTTCTCCTTATTAAAGCTGGAACGTTCAAAGCAAAAAGTACTAAATAAAAGAGATTAAATACAACTCACAATTCGAAGAAAATGAGATGAGAGATTACTGAACACCAGACAAACCTGGAAGTATTGAATAATTATATATACTGTTGCAGGCAATGTTGTATGAAATTTAATTCTAGGTTTCTCACAGGTTTTAAAGCTCTGAGGAGGTTTTATTTTGAAATAGAAATGATTAAATGTAATTTTTCAATAGTTTTACGTGATTAATGTAACAGGCTGATTTTCCTTTGAGTACATCATAAATACCATTCACATTGGTGTGCTATATATGGAAAATTTTATTGCTGCAGCACTTTATGAAATTATTCTTTGGGAAATTATAGATATTCAATGAATAATTCAAGGGACAGAATAAAACAAAATCTAATAAACTCTGCGTATGACTGAACTTTGACATTATTACAGTAAATGTGTATACACAAACCTCACTGTTACTGTGGAAAAATTATCCAAGTAGAGACTGACTTTTGTAAGAAGAGATGTTTCCACATTTTAATTGTCAGAATAGAAAAGTGACAATTATTAACTAATTGATAACCTGAACACTGATGACACTTTCTTTTCTTTCCAGAGAAGTGAAGAGCAAAAGATATAAAAGAAAAACTGTTGAGGAAATACTGGAATTTTGTCTGGGATTCCAAGAATGACAACATTTTCTGTAAGTCAAAAATACTCCTGTAAATAAGAAAATGAAAAACCTTGCAGAAAGTCACATCTTAGAGGATTATACCAAAAAGTGCCTGTACCCTTTTCTGCCTTCACTACTTTGGGGAAACTACAGGGGTGAGGCAGAGGTGGTTACAACAGGTAGGGAATGGAAATGAGAAGAATGCTGTGGTCTTGACTAAGCTGGGAAAAATGTGCAAGTAATGAGAGAGACTGAGCAGTACCATCTTGGTGCTTTTTTTTTTTTTTTTGTGTACAGCAACCCAATTTCCTGCTCATACTTAATTACTGGGCTATGGAAAATAGTTCATAAGCTCTTTAACATGTGCTTTAGGCTGGTATGAAGTGTCCCAGCCATGAACATCTTGTTTAACTCCTTACAGAGCCTTGGGTAACTAGAAAGGGCACAGAGGGATACACCCAGAAACTTCTCACATGTTTTTACAGTCTCACCATCCTAAAGGACAATGGAGCAGGGCAAGAGAGGGGTATTTCCTTCTCAAAAGGGTTAAAGCTGATTTAGCACCCTCCTCTTGCTCTTATCCACCCTCAGGGTTTTGTGCTCTCTCCCTCCTCACTGCACAGGTGTCCTGTAGAGCCTGACCTCCTGGCTTAGCATAGAGGGAATGTGAATGCCTGTGGTAGCTCCATTTAATGCACTGACTTTAGAGACAGTTTTAGGCAAAACCCCCATCACTTCAATGGTCCTTGAGCCTGGGAAAAGGACAGAGTCAAAATCAAGCCCACTCTGTATTTCAAACAGATGCAACAGTTTCAGACATTTGTTAAAAAAATAAAGTCCTGTAGCTCCCCTCCAAGAAATTTCCTACAAATATGTCCAATTTTCCTATTTTATTTGGTATATTACATGGCAGCACTTCTTTAGTGACTGTAAATCAAAGTAATACCATAGATTTTAGGAGGAGTATGTGAATTTATTCCAGCTGGTGGGCTCATGAGCAACTTCAGTGGTCCCAGGGAGATTTATCTTAACTGAAGAATCTAATCCACTGATTTCAGTGGAGCTGTCCATCTCACTCCAGGTGGAGAGCTGCCTACATCCTACCACTATTTCTCTTAAATTTGTTAAACTAAAAAGAAGTGATCACACGACACAGAAAAAAAAAATATGAGATTGACAAGTTGATGGCTGTCATGGAATTTCCTTAAGCTGAATGGATCTTTAGGTACTGAACTGAGTCTTGCTTTCTCCTTACTGTAGATCCTCAGCTCTTCACTTTGTCCCTGGCTTGAATCAAATGAACCATCTGACTGCAGCTGAACCAGACATGTGCCATGGGACTGGGATGCTGCTGAAATCCCTCCACTGAAAACAATCGACAAAGTTCTCTAAAACTCATGTAAATGAGAGTGGGATCTAGTCTTTTTCTAGTAGTGTTTGCTTGCATTAGAAAAGGGGGAAAAAAGAGGGAATGGTGAAAAAACAGGTAACAAGTGTTCTCATTTGCCTGGAAAAGGCACTAGTGCTTTTTTGGAATTGCCTCCTGATTTGTTATGAAACTCTAAAAGTTTTATTTTTAGTTCAGTTTCATGACTAATCACAGTTTGACAAATATGGAAATTTGTAAGTGTGGGGGAATTGATGTGCAGTAGTTTTTGTTCTTTCCCCTGTTCAGTTTGAAGATCTGCATGTTGATGTATTTATTTAGAATTAATGTTTATTTCAGTAAGCTGAGGGATTTGTTATGATTATTATGAAAGGGCCTGGTATATATGTAAATGAAATGCAGAGAAGTAGGAGAAAGGAACTAATTTGCTATTGGAATTTGAGGATAAGTTATCTTGGTCAAAGCTTCTAGATAAATATTATTCCACATAGCAAACCTGTTTCCTCGTTGTCTTAATGAATTCTTGTATTGTAAATTTGTGTAAGGGAAATTGATTAGGAACACCAACATTAGTTTATTCAGTCAGTTTATATATTACTGGAAAATTTTCAGTTATAAGCAGGGTAACATATGTCCACCTTATTTTTAAGGAATTTAGGGAAACAGTATTCTTGTCAATGTTTGATGACTGGTTGAAGATCTGGATTTTGAAGTGCAACTAATTTTTATTTCAATTTATTTTGCTTGCAAGGATTTTACTTAACTAAACTGCATGGAAATGTGGTTTTAGGAGACTTGATTCTTTAGATATAATATAGGCAAAGTGCTTCTTTTTTTTTGTTTGAAGAAAACTTGTTTTAATGTGAATTACTTTGATACTTGCAGTGTAAACAACACACAGTGGGATCAGTTATCAAAAAGGTGACTTTCTAATGCACGTTAAAGGCTGAAATGATGAATTCCACATCTGTTAAATAGACTTAATTTCTGGTGACATTATAAACTGAAAAGGGCAACAAGCTCCTTCTTCATCACACACAGATCTCTCCAAACAGATTACAATTTAGAGTGTGTTCAGATTTGAAGGTAAAACTGCTGAATGGTCTGAAGAATGCAAGTTACCCTGTTAGGGGAATATTTGCTGTCTTTTTAGGATTTTGGCTCACTTTCTTGACAGATATTGCTGGATGCAGTTTTACAGTTGCAGCAATGAGCTCTTGGAGCAGACACTTGGTATCAGTAAATATCTACAGTAACTTGCATTATACGACTCCTGGCAAGAGTCAGTCTCATGTTCTGATATGTTAATCCACTTTGTGGCAGAAGGATATGAACATGAAAAACATACTTTAATCATAATTTATGATTAATATGTCCTATGAAGGATATAGTCAAATTTCTTATGTCAGGATGGCCTATGGAATTATTGCCAGTGTACACTCTGAAGGAAGAATTGACAAGTTATAGCTGAATCCATTATTTTATATATCTGTGTCCAAGGTGCAGGAAAAAAGTTGCAGAATCAAGATTGTAATGCAGCTTTTCTGAGGATGTTGCACAATGAAATACCTGCAGGTTTGCTACATTCTGTAACAATTACTTTGCAACAGGACTTCCTAGTGCTGTATGATTTCTTTTCATGGTAATCTGCCCCATCTGTTTCACAGATACATTTTTAGTCCATTTCCTTCCAAACCCCTTTTCTCTCTTCAAGGCAGTGATCATATATCTACTATTTGTACTTATCTGATGAGTCTGTTATAGTACTCATCTAATCCTTTCCCTTTCTTTTTATTGCTTGTGAATGATGATATATATTCTAACTTTACAGCTAAAATTAATTTGGAAGATTGTTCTTATAGCTGATTATTTTTATATTCATTTCTGAACTATAATTCATGTGCTACTAGTTAAAATACTTTGTCATGGATACACTTCCAAGTCCTTCATTTAGTGATATTTTCAAAGACATTAAAATTGTTCCAAAGCTTTCTAGTAGAAAAATACACTTATGGAATAGGCCTAGGCCACTTGTTTATCTTGAGGTTTTCGTAATCTTACCAGCTCTGGTCTACATTTCCAGAGAAATGTCTTCCAAAAAGACACTGTTTGTTTTATGTAAGAGCCAGCTCTAGACTGTGAACCCACTGCAAATTAGCAAGGTGGCATCTGTGGAACAACCCCACGTCCTCCTCAGTGCACTCACCACAACTGTTACCATTTCTCTGAACCTGAGGAAACAGAGGTCAGGGAAACAAGGCTATGAAGGCCCACAACTTGACCCTTCCAGAACTGCATTACTGAGAAGCATAACAAGAATTTATAGAATAAATGTTCTTTTTAAAACATTTCTACTAAATAAAAATACACTGCAAAGTCAGAGCTAAGAAAAGGACAGAAAGAAGTACTCAACTTACAGACTTGTTTTCCAGCATTGTTATTTTGTAGTCCTTCCACTTCATCCTGACAATTTTCTTCTGAGTTATAACATAACTCCCCATCCTCAAATTCCTTTTGTAAATACCATAATTGACTACCATTCAGACTACCATTCAGTGATTTCTTCTTGACTTATGTACTAAAGGGCTCAATCATGGGCCTTGCTCTGATACAAGACTGTCTTCAAGCTGCTTTGAAGATTATAGCTCGATCTGAACAGATCTCAGCATTTTGAAAACAAGGATTCAACAATATTCTAATATCACTTACAGGAATGTGCCAAGATCTTTGTACCTTTTGAGAGGGGAATGTCAGCAGTGGGAAAATCTGAGGGGTCAAATCTTTAGCAAGGTAATACTTTGATAATTTCTTCCTTCCATTTTTTTTACTTCTCCTGAGGTTATTAGCTCTGTCTTTTACCTTACACTTGTGCCCTGTACATTTTAATTAAAATCCTTTTCCCAGAATAGAAGGGAAATGATAAGTATGAAATTTTAATGAAATGCTTATTTTTATGAAATATTTATACATTTTCATTCTAGTAAACATTTTTCATTGTCATTTTGGGACAGCAGGTGCTTGAAGGGCTTTTGTTTTATATTTTCAATGAAAGTTTGATGTTATTTGATGTAAATATCTTCTGACAAGCTAAGGATATCACTGGGTCATAGTGAAGGTA
This sequence comes from Phainopepla nitens, assembly GCA_013400175.1. Taxonomy (NCBI): domain Eukaryota; kingdom Metazoa; phylum Chordata; class Aves; order Passeriformes; family Bombycillidae; genus Phainopepla; species Phainopepla nitens. The sequence continues at coordinate 52,584 of VXBQ01010104.1, forward strand.
GTCACCCAGAGGACAGATTCACTGAGGTGTGCTGTCAGACTTATTTTCCATTCAGCCAGTCATTTAGTAGGCAAGATGGTATCACTCCTGTTTAATAAAATGAGATTTACATTGGAGAACCAACAAAGAACCTTGCAGAGTTTGACATTTACTGTTAGACAGAGAGAAGAGTGATGCAGTTGCTAATGACTGTGTTGTCACCAGGTGTCTAAGAATCAAACATTACAGCAACAGGTTTTTTGCTCAGTCCTAATGATTCTGTTTCAACAGTGAATCGATGAACAAAACAGAAGTTAATGTCCTGTTCAGGTGTACCTTTAGTCCTACAGGGCTTATTTCTGAGAAAGTCTCTGTTTTCTGAGTATATTATAGTCCATTTTAAGGATCCACTTACATGTCTAGGAGGAGCAAGAGGGTTTTAATGTAGAATGCAATGTGACAAATGATTACAGAGGGCCAGCTGATGGGAAGACTGAGGTCTGCTAGCCAGTCCCATGCCTTGAGTTCCATCCTCATGGTTTATGAGTAGAGGGACCTTCACACTGTTTTTCCTGTATGTTACCATAAAAAAATTAATGTTAAATTTGACCAAGGCAGAAAATTTCTGTCCATGTTGTACTGGATTGCAAGCAGTATGTTTTATGGTTTGAGTTGGTGCCATCCATGGAGATGCACTGGAGTCTGTCACACATGGGGACTGCAGCATGTGTTTATGGTAACAGACCCTCGGAGCTGCTGAGACAGAATCTGTTTTGTGACAGCAGCCCTGCTAGTGAGGTCTAGCATGTGGCACTCTCTCTCCTTCAGACAGGTCTGGCTGCTCAGTTCCCTAAGCACTAAGTGTGATTCTTTCATTTATCTCTTTTTGCTGGCTCCCTGCCATGCCTTCTACCATCTCAGCAGCCTCAGCTTCCCTTGCCGTTGTTTGCAATAGCACCCAACAGTAATAGATGGGGTGGCTGACTGAAGACAGACAGAAATTAATCTTCTGTGGGATTTTTTATGTTCAGTAAGAAAGGACATTATGGAACATTGAGCCAGTGTGGCTCCAAAATGGAAAGTCACAGAGTGGCCAAAAGAAGGGTTGCTACTCTGATCAGGAATAAATAAATGGGGAAGAGGCTTCTGTGGGACCAAAGCAGAGGCAACACCTGTATCATCTAAGACATTTTCTCCTTGAAAGCATTGGATCTCTTCTGATCCAGGACAAAGTGTGAAGTTCTGGGTTCTTACTCAGTCCTCACTTTAGCAAATACTCATCCAAGCTTGTGCCAGAACTGAAGTCTTCAGCCATGAGATTCTTCTCAAATTCTCATAAAATACATTGCTTTTTCTTCTTCATCATATCATGTCATATCATATCAAGACAGTGCCAACATCAATGCCATTTAATGAACTGTAATGGCAGCTCATTGGTTCCAGGCAATAACTTTTTATTTAGCTCTATTATGCAAAGATTAATATTAGAATGATAACTTCATCTGATTATTATTTTTAAGCTGTCCCAATTTTATGGACGTTGTATGACTAAATTGCATTTGTTCTTCTTCTTCCCCTTGCAAGCACAGTTTCCCTAATATTAAATCTTCCAACATCCTGCATCCTTTCTATCAGGGTGTGCTGTTGCTGAGCAACACCAGATTTGCTCTTTAAAATTATCCAGGTTTCTTTAGCCAGCTTTGTGACTTGGTGCAGCAGGGAAGCAGTACTATGTCTAAATGCTTTAAAAATTTACATTCTTTTTATTCAAACTATTTATTAACATTTCTTGTCTTTGGGCCATGATACATGGGTATGTGGCTATACATTTAAAAATAATGCAGTTTCACATAGCTTTTAATTCTGCTATGTGCATTTTTGTAATTATATAACTGTACTTGTATAACTCTTTATACATAGGTGTGAGAAGAGAGAAAAAAGAAAACATACATGTACATGGGAAACTTCTTATCAGAAATTATTAATTGATTTTTTCCCACTAAGGCCTATATATTATAGCTTGACTGTCTAGATGGCCATAAAAGTTGACAAAATCTTTCTTTTGACCATATAATTGAGTGTTGTAGGAGTTACTTTCCTGCAGATTAAGTGGTATTAACTAATTAACTAATTTCAGTGCAGATCCTGATTTAAGACCATATATGTTCCAAATGTTTTATTCTTTCATGCCAATTTTTAATGACAATAGCAAAACCTTTAATTACTTACTTTATTGAACTGTTCCTGTGAATATGACCATTACCAGCAAGACTATAAAACATACCTGTAATATTTGCACACATGGCCAACATCTGATTGGGGTGGGGTTGTAAAGCAGGAGAGAGGCTGAGGTCTTGCTTACGTGGTGGAAGCTCAGACTCCTGAGAACCCTTGTGAAAATTGGAAAGCTCAGCCTCATTAGGGGATTGTCAGTGGCTTTCTGCTCCTGTGCTACAGCACAGGAATGCTTTGGGAGATAGGAACCTTGAGCATCTGAGCTGTGTACCATGAGCTGATTCTGTTTGAAGCATATTCTTCCCTGTGTTCAGCAGAAAGTAATGTTAGCATGAGTTCAGACTGTTTGAACAAGGCACTGAGATAACAAAGTCATTGCAATAAGTTTGGAAATGGAGCTGCACTTTCTAGAAGAGAAAGGAAGAGGCTGGGCTGCAGCTTCACACCTGCTTTCAGTTGATTTTCAGCTTGCTGTTGCTAAACAGAGCAATATCTTCAGTCCCTGCCCTTCATCCTCAGCAGCATATGTTCACTGTTCTCCAGAGCTGATGCTTGTAGAGTTTTGCAGTGAGTTATATCAGGGAGCTTATTTGACTAAAAATGAATATTTGAGGGGGTCTTGCTGGTTTGGTTTGCAGTTGTATTTGTTCCCTTGTCAGACTCACTGTGCAACCATGGGAGAGCTAAAACCAGGGTTAGTGAGGGAATGAGAAGGAGCAGTTTCATAGAGAGGGGAATTTAGAAGTCCCCCATTTCCCTGGCAGACTGGGTTTATGCTGGATTAAAGCAGCTGTGTAACCATGGCCACAGATCTCCTAGGATAGCTAAAGGGTTTACAGGTGCTCTCTGTGCTTTTCTGTGAAGCTTGTAAATATCTGCTTTGCAGAGGAATAGTGCTGCAAGAACCTCGTGTGTGAACCCACGAAGGTTTATGGGACTTCTTTGCTGTTTGTGTGATATAAGAAGAGGGAGTTCTGGGAAGATACTTCTGCATAAACCAACAGTGTAGCCATCAGCTGAATGTCTAAGTGGAAGAATCTTGCCTATTCTCCATCATACCTTTCTTCTTATTGACTCTCTTCTTGTGTGCTCAAGTCAATTTAACGATTAGAGATCAATTTTAAATTAAAAGCAGAGAATATCCAACCCCTGGAAGATGAAAAGAAGGAGGCTGTTGAATACACATGCAGAACACAGACAGCTAGAGCAAATCCTTTGGCAGCCATTGCAGAGGAAGGAAAGCACAGCAAATAATGATCTGAAAATGTTGATTACCACATTTTTAAAGCTGTGAGAGCTCCTTGAAAATGTTGACCCAAGCAGTGATTACACCTAAGAGAAACAAAAGGTAATTACTTAGGAGATAATAAATCCAAGAAGGAAGGCAAAAATAGTATCAGGGGAGAGTGTTAAAATGTTGTGCAAAGGATGAAAGGATATTTTAAGTCCAGATGTTCCTTTATGAATTTATGGGAAATGAGCCTGCATTTGAATAGTACTTTGAAAGCTCTCCAAGGAGAAAAAAAAAAAAGGGCATTTTAAAATTCTGTAGTTCTAATATAGCTGGAAGAAATCTTTTTATTAATCAGCTCTCAGAAGGATGTTCTCAGATACAACTTTGTATTTCTCTTTAAGAATCTCATTTCCAGCAATGTTTGTAAAAAGAATTGGCTGCACTTAACTTGTTGATGTACTTGCACCATCATTTATGACACTAACAGGCAATATCTAGATGTGCTTGTTCCATTGTGCTCTGCATGTGGTTACTCACCTGTCTCCCATCTCTTTGCATGGATGATAAGCTCTCTCTGGACAGAGATAATTTCTGATTCTGTGTTGCTGCACACGTTGTGTGTCTGGGTCCCAGCCTTTGGCTACGAATCCTGCTTCGTGTCACAACAAGGATAATGCCATTCAAATACCACTAAACTTTGCTATGCTTCAAAGTCTTCTGGCCTCTAACCTATGCCCATAAGAGTGAATTTCTGCTACCATTTCTGAAGTAAGTGTGGCTGCTTTGGACTCCTGACCCTCCCTGACCCAATTTATCAAACTGAGTGACAGTAATTCCATTAAGTTGAACAGCTAGTTGGAGAAGAGAAATGGACTAAGAAGTGAACCACACAGCCTCAAAAAGTATTAAAACAAAGAAAATAGCTCAATGTTTGCCACTTAAAAAAGCCCCGAATCCTAAGATTTTTTAGTTACTCTCTTTATAAGGTATTAAACAGGCAGATGCCATGTGCTTTGCTGAATCATAGCAGCATGAAAGGAAAATAATAAAAAAAGACATAAATCTGTGCAGTGGACATGAGAATTGACATTGGGCATGTTCCTCAGGACGAAAGACAAAGCTAAGTATACTATCTAGGTTCGAAAATTTACAAGACACCTTGTACTTAGTTTCCTTCTTCCTCGAGCATTGAAGTATTTGCATGTGGTCCAAGTCTCTGGCAGCACCTTTCAAAAGCTGACAATTTTCTTGCTGCCATTGGTTTACATTTTCACATTACCAGCAGACAAAGTCTTGAAGAAAGACCATGGGCAGTTAATTAACTGGAAGGATTAGCTGAGGGTGGAGGAAAAGTGGGTTTGATAAATGAGGCTGTTGTTGTTTACTCAGTAGTTAAAGGGATTCGAAGCTTCTGGCACCCTGATGCACAGCCCTCTGCAGGTCAGAAGAGCAGCTCACCAGCTTGGTGTAGTGTACTTCTGTTCTTATGAAATCAAATTATATGCACTCAGATAAGTGAACTTATGCTTAACTTAAATCATATTGCAAAGCATTCAAGAAAACATTTTTTCCCAATTACATGAAAATGAAGCCAGCAAAAGTCTTGAGCGATAAAGGATGTTTTAATATGCTTGATATTTCAAGATCTTTAATTTCAGTTTTTCAAAGTCACAAGTAGCCATGAATGCTGCACATCATTATCTAAAACAAACACTTCATGATTTCCCTAAGCACATCCTGGAAATAATGATCAGTTGCCGCCCACAGAAGATAACAAACAACAAATACTGCACTGTAAAAATAAGGAAATTTTGCATTAAAGTGCTTATCCTATCCCTCTTTTAATTTGCACATTATTCAGATGGTATCTAACAGAGTATTTATTTATACACCAAAAGTTAAACTCATTAAAAAGCACCACCACACAGGCAACTCAAGATGTATATTTATTTTCCAAAATCTCATTAAGCTCAGGTACTTCTTCTACATTTCCTTTCACAATAATGAAGCACATACAGTGTTTCTGCTAACACTGAACGAGGAATTTTTAAAAATAAGGCATACAATTCTTAGAGACAAATCTGTCAGGACAAATGTATTCTGCCTCCCTTTCTACTTTTGACTTAGTGATCTGCCAAGGACTTCCTTCAACACCTTGCCTGGTTCCCTTCTTCAGGTACACTTTACTGCTACTACTACTTAACCTCAAATACTTAACTATAATAAAACTGCATATTATTAGTAATTGGAAGGGAGCAAGAGAAAAAATAACAAAGACTTCAAAGTATAAAGTTTCCTCTTAATGTGGAGCATTTTGGGGATTTATATAATTAAAACCAGGACTAGATCACAGAAAAGCCGTTTGGAATTTGTCAGTCAAGTTATTCCCTCTGCAACATCATCATTTTATTGCCCTGCCAGGACTGTGTGTATTTTTCCACATGTGTCAGTAATCCCTGGTAGTACACCTGTTCTCACAGGTTTATTTATAGAATATATAAATATAGAAAAATAGATAACATTTATAATAAGTAAATAAATATACATGTATGTATTTATTATAGAAATATTAAAAACTCAGACAAACACCTCACTATCTATTAGTGATTAAAAAAATGTATGAACTTTACATAACTGACTTATCTAAATGGTTTGGCCTATCCTCAAAAGTTTCTTCTTTTTCAGAGTTGTTTTCAACTGGAATGGCATTTTGAATTCCTCCTAGTATGAGTAATTGGACTAAAGCCTGGCAAGTATTTGTTACATTGAAAAAAGATTAAACAAAGTGCAACTCCCAGTGATTTCTTTTCCTTTTTTTCCCCCTCTTTTTCCTGAAAGGTTCTGTAATTTAATATAAAGAACAACATCAAAAGAAAAAAGTTAAATCTATTCTCTCTCCTCATTTTTAGGGACTTGTTAATGTGACAGTGATATTTATTTTTGGTTTTTTCAATTCTCTGCAGATTCACCTTATGTTAATTTATGAAATAGTCTTTTGAAGAAATGTTCAAAATTGAAATGTTTAATGGAAATGTGTGATTAACACCCAAGCCTACCCAAAATGTCCTGGGAAAAATTCTATTGTCTGTAACTGTGATTAAAGTATTTCTGTAAGTTCTATAGCCAAGTCTGCCAACTTCTTTGTAGCTCAGTCTCCATTGCAGGGGGAGAGCAGGGGATTAAAGAGTGGGAGTTATACTTCTTTATTTTCATTATTGTAATAAAAGATAAGTATTGTTTAATAAGTATGTGAGGATGAATTCAGCAGTAGGGCTTGAAGACTAATGAAAACATTAACTTCATAATCTTCCCAGAATTGCCATTTCCATAATCCAAAACTATTCCTCTTAATCAGAACCATTGCGGCAGTTCCTGATTCTCTTTTCCTAGGGATAATACCACAACCTGCCATCACTTCCTGAAAATGCATGGAAAAAGTTGTCATTGTGTAACATGAATGTCCCTTCTCGTGCCCAGCCCAACACCCATGCAGATGTGATGGAGGTGAATTATATAGAATATGATGAGGCATCAGAATAATAACTGAGGAGGGTCCTGTTACAGCCAGAGATGTCTCTGCTCCTTGAGATTTTACTCTGTGCCAGAATAAGGGTGACTTAATTTTATAAAGATCATCAGGCTGTGCTAAGGGCTTGGTGCACAGTGCTCACAACCTTTATTTAAAACCTGTTACTGAGTTTCTTTCTAGTGATGAAGTATTCACTGCTGAAAAGCAATCCTGAGCATGATGATAAAACATTGCAGATGACTAGCTGGGGATGTTCATCTATAAAGGTGGTGTTTATTACAGCTGAAATATGTTATGCTAAAATACTCCCAGTAGGCCTAATTAAAACTGGGAAGCGAGTGAACGCCATGTTTGCCATCTTTATGTTCTGATGCTCTTAACCTATAGTACATGCATTTATGCATCAATAAAATTCATTAAGAACCACATAACTCATGGATAAATGGCAGAAATTATAATCACTGGATTATAAACCCATGACAGTATGTTACAGTAGTTATAATGAATTTCAGAAAACTCCTTCCAGTATCTTTGTGTTTAATCCAAAGAGTATCATAAAGCACTAAATGGTCCTTTATATGAACAAATATTGAGTTTTCTTCATGTTATTGTACATGTGAAGTACTGGCATACAAACCACAGTAACTAGAGAATCCTTTTCTCAAGGCATTAGGGTGAGCTAAAAAGAATTTCCAGAAGGGAAATGTCCTCGTCTCTCTGCCTTCAGTGCGAATGACTGAATGCAGTAATCATTGCTCTCCTCTTTGGTTTGATATTGGCTTTCAGATTTCCAATTTCACATCAGATCTGGGGGAGGGTTATATGTCAGAGGGAGAGTCTTAGGTATCAGGTGTTCTGGGAAGTCTGTACCTCTCAACTACCTCAGCCAATGGGGAGAGAGGGAAATGCAGCTGGGAAATGAGGATAAAAAGGGAAGCTGCGTCCCCCAGAATTTGAGAGACCCCAGGGGAATGCCCCATGGCCTCTCCCTTTATTTGAATAAAGTAAAAGGACTCCTCTGTCTCCTTTTTAGACATACACCTCTGGTGTTTGTGGCTTAATTTTCCTGACAGATCTTACTGGATTGGGACATAGAACTTTAAGTCATCATCTTTGTTATTGTTGTATCCTCTGTACTCATTTGAGGAATTGCATTCAGATTCAGATCTCTTGCTGAAAGTACATAATAATGAATAATTACTCAAGAATCAAAACTCCAAGTTAAAAAGAGAAGCTCTTTAAATACAGTATTTCTTTGCCAAAATATTTTCTTAATTACTATAAGACCATCTACTCAGTACCTTATTGACCTTTAAGCACATATAATTCCATGTTCTAACAGACAGTTTTTATTTTTCTTGATTGTTTTTCAGTTTTCTACAGGACTTGTATATCAACAAGCTCTCTTTAATGTTGATTTAAATAGTAGCTTGTATCTTCAGAGTTTATTAGGCTTTCAAAAACCTCCCATGGGTGTCCATGTGACCCGGAGCTAATTGGCTGGGTCCTAGGCAGGACAGTGACCTCTGATGGTAAATGAGCAGCTCACAGAATGAATTGCAGCGACTTTTCTCATTATACTTGTAGTGAAACTGCCTTTTCTGTGCCTTCCTTCAGGGCCACAGGAGGCACAGGCAGAGCAGTGGTCTCCCAAGGCAGCCAGAGAATTAGGGGCAGCAAGCAAGAGCCCTGAGCCACTGCCAGAGCGCTGGCAGGTTCTTGTGCTGCCTCGGGAGAAGCTGGTGTGTGAAACACGTTCACTGCAGGTGTGACAGCAGAAAGCCCTTTGCAAAGCCTGTCATCCCATTTTATATCATCTCATCCCTTTGAACAGTGCCAGAAGAAGCCAAGTTTTGCTTCCTTTCCAGATCTTTGCCAGGTTTTCCCTGCCTTTTCTCCCCTTCCTGGGGGTGTGCCCTGGTCACTCCTTTCAGATGCCAGGGTTTCTTGGTTGTACTGGAGTGCTGAGAAGCCCTGGGCCAGTTTTGCTATTCCTAAAGAAGTGAAAACTTTTTATAGGAGAAGGTACTGTCTAGAATATAGCTGGAAAACGTGAGACAGAGATCTGCTGGAACCCAGAGAGATGAGTTGGGACATAATGTGATAATCTTTTTCTTCTGGTTAAGTATGGCAAAACTTTTACCATTTTGTACGCAAAAGTCATGGCTAACACAAATTCACCTCCGTATCTAATGTATAGAAATCATATGTTTGTGGTTATTTTGAAGCTTTTGATAGCACTTCCCCTTTGTCTTCATAGTACAAGATCACATTCCAACACCTATTGCTATTGGAACTGGGATGATGCTGTGATGGGAGGTCACACACAGATGTGCTGCACGTGGATCTTTCCACAGTACAGCGCAGGATCCAGCAGTGCCAGCACTAACACAGTGCTTGCTTTGCACTTGTGGGTGTAATCATCAGGTCAAGATGAGAAACATTTGTCAAGATGGAATCTGATCAAAGTAAATGAGCACATTTCTTCCCCAATGTAATCCCGAGCTTCCTGGGCTGCAGAGTTTGATTTGTTCACTTTTAGCTGTGTGGGAAACTGGAGATGGTGTAGGCAGGAAATGTCCCAGAACCTCGAACAGGAACTGCTCTGCAACTGCTTTGGCTGAACTTACCCTGCATCTCAGGAATGTCATCTTTTATTTTTTTGCTGCGATTCACATCTTGATTTTCTAACAGTTGGCAGAGATTTTATTTTGCCACTTGATGTGTTATACAGATCTAGGCTGCAGATATAAGCTGCATTTCCCAGGAACTCAAGATTTTTTCACAATTATTTTTAATATTACTGTAATTTTGTGTGTTTCAGGTTCTGGTTTTCTTGTTTCTTCCCCCACAGCATTATGATCTGGTTTGCTTTTAGCAGTTGTAACAAGAATACCAGTGTGGACACCTTCTGGTCTCATCAGTGAGATTGTCAAAATTAATCTGAAATCTTAAATCTGTCCCTGACTGATTGCTTCTGTGCTGAAATCAGAAGGGGTTTATTATTCTATTTTTTTTTTTTTTTGCAATACTTGATCTTGAATGTATCTAGCATTCTGGGTGAAAATTTTGTGAAAAAAATCTGTGATTTGAGCCTTAATTTAAAAATGGATTTCAAAGAACAGACTGTTCCTGTACACATGACTGGATAGATACACCATTTAGAACATATCAAATGTTTGTACTAATATTTAAGACTCCTATTTTAAATATAAATAATTAATCTAGATTCATTGGGAACTGGTAATCAGTAGACTGAAGAACTTCACCAAAATAGCCAAATTTCCTGCTGTTTTTTTTTCCGTAATAAGAATAACAATGTTGTAGAGAGTTACTAAAGCAGCCAAAGGAGAAGGTAACAGAGTTTGTAACTTCCAAATTCTATTCCTTGGTGAAGTCAGAAAGTATAATATTTTAGGACTTGTATAATGGCAGAGAGTAGATTAAAAATGTGCAAAGAGATAATGAGAAATATATTTTGTTATTCTTTCCAGGTAGAGTATCCCTTTTTGTCAAAACTGCAAACTTCAGGTTAATGTTATAAACTGAGATTTAAGTTAAGGAAGCACAAGCAGTGCTATGTGGACCTTCCTCATGCTCAGCATAAGCATATTAAACTAGAGTGATTATCTCAGAGTTTTCTAATCTACACTAACTGGATCATTTTGGAATAAAATTATTGGATATAATAATTAACTCTCCAAATTTATTTTTCCTGAGAACTACTGGAAGTTTTAATTTAACAAATAAACACTTTGTGACAATTCCCCTATATATATATATAAATCAAATTACTGTTTCATAATCCTGTAAAACATTGGAAGAGGTCAGGTTGTCAGGGAACTTTAGTGGAGTTTCAACTTCCATGTGAGCAACTACATTAAGTGCTCTTGTATAGTCAGTAAAAGAAGACATAAATATTTACTGTTGCTCAGTTGTTGTAAAGCAGTCTTTTATAATTTACTATTCTTTTTTGCCTGCACGTTTCCATCTTTTATATAGTGTATGTGTGTATTAGGTATAAATAAAATGTAATAGGATATAGGTAATATATGTATTTCTGTGGTGCTGTTTCCATCCATTCATATTTCCTGCTTTCTGGTCTAAATACATGGTGGTTTTTAGAAGTACTTGCTGGAATGAGCTGTTTATACTTTGCTTTTAAAATCCAATATGATGCATAGTGATATGGAGAATAATAACTCAGTTTAATTTAAAAAATTTGGTTCATAGTCTTTTGTAGATGTGACAAATACAGATATGTATACACTCCAGATTTGTGTATTCATGTCTCTGCAAATTAGGAGTGATTATGTTTTAACAAGGCACAAACAGCTAATAATATAATAACAACACATTTCATCTGTGTTCTGAAATGACAATCAGTGAACAATCTGAGGCTAATAACTATGTAGTGTATTTGGGACTTCATAATAATTCGGGCTTCTCTGCAGTCTTTCTGGGGACACCTGTGTGTGTGTTCAGCAGTGGCAGAATGAAAAGATAAAAAAGTGCTAAGGATTAAACTCTACAAACTAATATACAGGAATAATAAAAATATTGTAAGTGATCTGACCTTTGAGGTGCAATTATACACTAAGTCTGGTGGATTATTAAAATTTCCTGTATGGTTCTGTCAATCCAACTTAAAAATGGACACGGGAAGAGTGAACAGAAAAACATTGCCATGCAGGGATGTAGGTACAGGTGCACCAGTGCTTGAAAGGCACACAGCAATAGCTGCCTGCTTGTATCCTGCCTCTGTGGTGCCACAAGCCTTCATCTGTGGGAACTTAGAACCTGAAAAACAAAAACCCCACCCAGTTAATTATAAATACTTTTCCAAAGCCGTTTTCAGGAGCTGCTACCCATCACAATGAGGTGGAAAGAGAGTCTAAGTGATAATTGCAGTGGCTATTCAGGAATCCAGGTAAAACCCTGGTGCACTCCAGGACCCAGCTGAATCCCTGTGGCAGGCATGGAGCGCTGTGTAGAATGGTGGAGCACAGCCTCAGTGTTAAGAATGTCTCCTGTATCTGTTCTCTAAATCCTAATCTAAATCCTAAATCCTAGAAGAGCTCTTACGTGCATCCCAGATTTTACGATAGTTTATGAGCTCTTGTTAAGATTTTATAATGTGGAACTTGAATTTTCACAGAACATGAAAGCTTCTAAAAGAAAGCTTTAAAAATCACTAAGAAATGTTGTGACTTGAAAAGTGTGAGTGCAGTCATTGAATTATACAGCACCCAGTGACACAAATCAGTCACACAAGATTGTTTGGGAAACAGGACTTAAGTTCTTAAGTTCTTAAATTTGAAAGTCTATATTACAAGCATGAATACTATTTAAAAGATAGAGAAAATCTGTGATAAAATTTTTTTGTGTCTTGTACCTTGAACTGCAGATTTTGTGGAGAGAACATACTTTATATATGAAAAGAAACAGTTCAAATTTAAGACAATAACCACTTGGAGGCTTAATGATTCTAGATGCTATGAAATTCTACAATTAACCTTAAAGTCTACCTCTGTAGAACTGCAGATTAGTCAGTCTTATATCTCAATCAACCATGAACAAGCTATACAGTGCTTTGAACAAAAGAATAGCAGATTTCAGCATAGCAATAAACTGGGTTCTTAGTGTAATAGGAAATTTAATCCTGTAATTCCTCTGTGTCACTGACTTGACTCTTGGTCATGGTAAATGATCCCCCAAAAATTCTTAATCTGTTCAAAACCCATATCAGATAAGATGGACGTACGCCTTGTTTGACTAATGTGTGTTATTTTGAAACTTTTACTTAACTGTAAACATCATAATATCTGATAATACTGTCGGAAGTCACTGATAGGTTGGGAGCACTATTAAATTTGTCAAAAGCACTCTGAGACAGATTTTTAAATTTGTTTTAATTTGTATACCCTTAGAATTTCAACTGGAACTGGAAAAGGGGCTTGATTTGCTGTATTGTGGGAACAGAACACCTAGTAATCCAGGTAGACTAAAACCTACAATGACAAAACAGGGAAAAGACTTTTTAAAAAAAAAATTCCTAGGAAACTATTGAGGATGTGAAATTTAAAATCCATGGAGTCAATAACTGCATTTTATATAACATAGCTGTGAAATTTTATTGAGTTTCGATGGGACACATTTAAGGGTTAACCCTGTTCAGCACATGGTGCCCACTGTGGCTCTGAAGTCAATCAAGTATGAATTTGTGCATCTCATGCTGAAGGGTAAGTGCGATGTGATGTGACAGTTTTTCTGCCTTTCTTCTTTAAACAACCAGATTTCTTTGAAATGGGTGAGCTGTTGTACTCAATCTGTTCATAGTAGCTCCCTTCCTATCTTCATACTTAGCTGCCATTAACATTAACTGCAGGTATGCAGAGAAAGGAAATTAAATGTCTTAATTTTCTTGCATCTGGTAGACAGCTGTACTTTAGAAGCACACCATAGAGGAGAGTGAGCAGAGAACAGCACTTCCTTTTATCTGCTGATCCCTGCTGTAATAAATACAGGGTAGGGAATGAAGTATTACAATATCCAACTACTGCTGTAGACTGTACTACTAAACCCCTGGACAGCATGTTTGAAAGGAATTAGCAAATTACTGTTCAAAACTCAGAGTGGACAAATTCAAATAGTACATGGCAGCTTGGGAACATCCCAACCATACAATTGGACAGAACTAATGTGGGCAAAGATGTTCTTTTTCCAGTCTGTGCATATTTATGGTGAATCAATAGCATTCCTATTTTTTTCCCTGAAAGTGAGGTGCAGCATCATTTTCCTTAACCACCTCTGTGCCCAAGAATCTAAAATTAGCTCAGTGTTATTAAGCATTGCCTGTGACAGGATCAGACTCACAGCATCCGAGATCAGGGCTGCTGGCTCACAGAGAAAACCAGGTTAAGGAGGGAGTTGTTGATGTTATAAACTGTGAGTGAGCTGCCCATAGCTGGCTCAAACACTCTCTGTTTGTGTAGCCACACAAACACAGTCAGTGACCAAACACTTGATACAGATCACAATACAGTGAGTTAGCAGGGCATTCTAGCACCCACTCAGGTTAGTGTTTACTGCTCTGTTGTGGATGCAATGTTTTACCTTGGATACATTTTCCTGATCAGACTGAGGTGATCTATGAAGAATGGCCACTGATCTCCTATTCTTCAGCCTGCCCAGGGCAGAAGGTGGGACAGCCCATTTTGGTGACTGTGGAGTTTTAGATTGGATTAAACTGATTATGAAACCACATCCTTACACAGCAATGTCAGTGTAATAGGAATGTAGAAAACAATTGCATTGTCATATGAACAAGCAAATTATTTTCTTCAATAAAAATACAATATTTTTTATCCTAACACGTCTTTCCATGTCCTGCAATTTGCCATTCACCATAGTGCAGCTGCGGCAATATTCCTAGCATCCTAACATCCATTATACATGGATGTATAACAAAACTTGTCTTGTACCCAAAAGACCTCACTATCTGATCAGGAAAAAATAAGCTCCAACCTTAACTAATCCTTTTCTTTCAACTCCCCGTTCAGATTAATATGTGCAAATTCCCTCACAGAATCCCTAATTGCTTCTAAATATTTCCATCTGTGGACACAATTTTCTTTTACTTTTATTTACAATGGAGACCTCATCTTGGTTTGTGCATTTTCAGCACATCCAAATAATCATCTTTGTTTTTCAGTATCTGTATAGTTTTGAAGAATTGCCAATTTACAAGTGGCCAGTCTGACAGTACTCAGTGTGTGCTCTCTAGTAGACTGTGATAATTTTTTGCAAATTTTACAATGTGAAGATTATTCTAAAAGGGAAAGTGGGTACTGACAATTCCTCAGAGTGGTATGTGGTTATTTTTGCTTTGGACTCAAATAGGCCAGTCCCTAGCCACAGTGGCAGATATATCATCCGAGTTACATAATAAATTTGTCACTTTTAATTCTATTTGGGAAGATTTAAAGAATTTAGGGCTTTATGATTTGGTACTCAGTCAGTACACAGTGTTCTTTCTGCACCGAGGGAGGAATAAAAGGTCTTGTTTTATGACTTGGCTGGTTGTCTGCCTGTGATAGTTTTCTCCAGTGTGTGTGTTTTTCTTTGGTAGAATTATGGATGACAAAAGAGAACCAGAAGTAGCAAATTGCCAAATGACAACTTGACTTTAAAAATGAGAACTGACCATGAATGAAGTGAAAACTCTTTCAACAAGTGTAAACACCTAATTTTTTTCTCACATAAGTGTCAATCAAAATAACTCCTGTGAGCCTGCAGTGATTCAGCTTGAAATAAAAGATGTGCAGCAGCATCGTTGTCACTGTTTCCAATATGATGCTGTGTTTGATGGGACATAGTAAGTGATGTCAGAATTAAGACATTCAAAGTAACAGTAGGGGGTAATCTCAAGAACTAAATTTAAACAGAAGTACAGCCCAGACATGTCTTGTTCCATTTGAAAGATGAGATTCTTAGTGCATTTAAGCTGGCTGTGCAAAATCCAATTACTATTAAATAAACATTAAAGGTAACAATTCTGCAGAACCCAGTTAGAGCATCTTCTAGGCAGATCTCAGCTAAGTTGTCTCGCTTTTCCTTGCATTTTATTGTCCCATCTTGTGCTTTGCATAGCTTGAGAATCATAGTCAGCTGACAAAAATTCCTGCTATAAACAGAAAACCTTTTTTCACTCAGTTTCCAGAGAGTATAGTGCTTCACTGAAGTGAGGGAGACCTTCCCAAAGAACAGGGCACTGCAGAGATCAAGAGTATAATTGCTTGGCTGCTGAGCACCTGAAGGTTTCTGCAGGGCTTTTGAATGCCTTGGCATAAGGTGGGGTAAAACATAGGTCATGTTTACAGGGTGTTATCATTCCTCTGTAATGATGCCAGTGTGCCTCTGCTTTCCTGTAGGAATGCTCTGTTCCAGAATACTCCTTTAAATTCTTTATTTGAAAATAGAATGCTTGCAGAAAGGAGAAACGTGACAATACTTCGGGTCTGATAAGTGTTCATCTGCAGTTCTCCTGAGTCAATATAGCAATGCAGGCAAGATTTTATCATAGTGTGGAAAAACCAGAAGGGTTTCTCTGTTTTGAACTGATATATCTGAATCTTACAAAGATTTCCTCCCTATGTTAAAGTATGTGATGTCGTAGGCAATGCTCTTTTAAAAATATTCTCTCACATGCCTAACATTATTTTTCAGAAAAAAAAATCTCATGTACAAAACAAAGTCACACCATTACAGCTGCTGTCTTACCTTCTTTACATCTCTCAAAAATTCTTTTCAGCCTTGATGCATCTTCTGGGTATCCAGATCCAGCTGGTGAGCTTTGACTGTCCTATTCATTCTTTGCCTTCTTTTACCTCATATGATCATCTAATTCTCAGTGCCAGCTATTTGTAATCCACCCTTAAAAATAAAGTCTAACATAACAAGAAGCATTTTCTAACAAATATATCCAACTTTTCGTGCTGTTCACTTGCCTGCATGTGATCACCTTGTACCTGTTTCTCTGTTTCACACCTTGCTTGACACTGAAACCTTCTGAGGCAAGACTGGGTTTTCTTCTCTGTTTGCATAGCAAAGGGGTGATTTTTCCTTGTGCTCCAACTACTGCTAACATATGTATTTTCACAATAGCAATGAAGAAAAGTTCTAATACTCTAGAGAATAAGGAAAGAAAAAAAAATTAGTTAAAAGGAATGGTGGTAGAGATGTAGGATTCAGACAGAAAGAAAGTATAAAGATGGAAGAATATGCTGGACTTCCCAAAACTTCACATTTATATAATTTCATATAAATTTCAGAGGAGTGTGAATTTATGTCCATATCATTATCAGATCATTCCACTTTATTATTCACTTTTAATTAAAGAAAAAAAAACTCCTGAAGAGTGTGTTTATCCCTACAGAATTCTTCCAATAAAATAAAATGAAAGGCAACAGATAAGTCTGTATTCTGCATCTCTCAGGTCTACACAGGTCAGAAAAAGAAAAGGAGAAAAGGGATGGAGTAAAACTGTCTGATCTCATTTTACACTCAGACCTGATTAAGGTTTTACATAAGATGATCAGTCTCAGTAACCCTACACAAATATAATAAAGACTTTTAAAAGGCATAATTAACTGAATTTTTAATTAATATTTGTCAAATAGCAGCTCTCATTGCTAAAAATATTCCCCTGACTAAGATTCACTAAAAATGGATTAAAATCTGAAGTAAAGCAAGTAGAAACTAAAATAAAAATATTGATTATTGCAGTGAGTTGGGACAAAACACTGGTCTTTGAAACAGATCAAAGCTGCTATAGGGTCGTGACTTGCCCTGGCCAGGAAGAGGTGAGCAATTTTAATTTTCCTTTGGCTTAACAAAAAAACATTGGGCAGATCATTTAAATCAGAGGAATTAATCTGATCCCAGCACTCCTTGTGATCCCTTATGAAGTCAGTAAAAGAAGGGAAAGAATAATGGACTGAAATGAAGCATTTTCGGTACGTTTGCCAGTGTGATTCATGGCCTCTCCAGGAGGGAAGTGCCACAGAAATCAGGAAACTCTTCTGCTTGATCCCATCACTCTTTGGAGGCTGGAGGTAAAAGTCACTGGCCATGGTGGGCAAGATTCCCAGAAACTTCACTGAGTAATTGATAGGGTTTAAGAAGAAAAAAAGAGGATAAAACTAATTCCATAAGAATTCTGTCACCATTCACTAAACCAAGCAAGTAATAGCAGTCTTTCAGTTGAATTTCATTGAATTTTGGATGTGGCCTTAATCAAACATAGTGCTTCATGGGGCTATCACAAAGCACTTAACTAGCTCTGTCTTTGGGAGGGTATTTATATTGCTTCAATACACTACTGACAGAAATACTGACTGAATTATAGCTGCCTTAAGTGAAAAATTTTCTTCCTCTTATCTCTTTCCTTATGGAATAATTTTACAACCTTAAGTGAAAAACTAATCTCTGTAAGATTTTTGAAATTTATAAATTTTAGTGAGAAATTATATCCCTAGCAAATTCCATTGAGAATTTGAAATACCCATTACAAATGTGGAATTCTCTGGCAAAATCAGTAGTTCTCCAAATGTGTCCTATAGAGTCCAATCATATTTTAATGAAATGTTGTTGTTTCATTCTACTTGGAAATCTTTGGTTACTTAATTGATGGAGCAAAACTGTTTTTCAACACTTGTTGTCTCTCTCTGGTAGCTGCAACCTGTAGAAGAAACCACTGAGCTCCAAGGCAGGAATAATGGCATGAAATTCCATTGAATTCCCTGAAATTCTCTCATGTTGTCTCTCTAACCAAAGGCCTCAGGTAGCTTTGAAAGCCACTACAGTCATTAAAGCTCTTCCATAGAAGAGCCAGGTCTTTCTCCTGGCAAATCTAATTTAAGTTTTTCACAGGTTCCTCTCAAATATTTCACTGGCCATTTCAGGTAAGTTCTTCTGGATGCTAGGTTCTGAACCAGCTACTTAAATCCTTATATTTTTCTTATGGAATTTTTTTTTCTTTTTATGTAGCTTTCCATTGTTATGGCTGGAGATGTTAGCAGGGAAGTAGAATTTTGCAACAGTTCTTCAGATTTCACAGATGTTGATTTGCCCAGAATTGAAGCAACGAAAAGCATCTGCAGAACAAGGTGTCCTAGCTGGAAAGGAATATAATAGAACATAAAATATAGAAAAAACAGCTGTGTTATACTGAATCTTGGAAAAGCAGGCAGTAAAAACCTATTCTAAAAGACATTTAGTAAATGTGATTAAAATTATATTTCATTTATTTAATTTTCATCCAGGGGCAAAATACAGTTATACCTGAGTGTGACTGCCTCTGCTGTGATACTTTCTTAAAAATAGTCATGGATCAACTTGATCCCTGGTATAATTATATGGTATTAAACTGTCAAATATGCTTAGCACACGCACACAAAGACAGGAGGTCATTTGTGGCAGCAAAGCTTTAGAACATGGAGTCTTCTGCAAGTGGTTGTTGTTTTATAAGTGATAGTTGTCACTTGAATAGCTCTTCTGTCGTCAAGACTTTTGGTTGAAGCATGTGAAGCAATTCCTCGCTGGGCTCGGTGCTGTTATTGACTGGGGGATGCAGGGAATGTGCTGTTGCTGGGAAACTGAGAGGGAGAGGCAGGAGTAAAACATGGCAGGTGGAAGCAGCACATGGAAATGTGGAAATGGTGGTGTTCCCTTTCAGTCTGAACAAGATGTCCTTGGTTATTTATTGACACGTACCTATTATAGCAGTCTATGCTATGCATCAGTTGAGGAAGTAGGTGCTTGGCTGTTATTGGGAAGTTATGGTGTGGTCAAAGCACAATGAGGTTGGATTTCAAGTAAAATGTTACATTACTGGCAGAATGTTAGGGGAGAAAATGTTGTACATGTTCCAAGGGCAAGAGAACTATCTAAATAGTGATTTTCTGTTTTCTCTGATTATTTTGCAAAAAGATATACCTATATAGTGGACTGTGGGGTAGCAAAATATCCCAAACAAGCCAAAAAAAAGAGAACAGAAAACTTGAGGTGAAGTATCTCAGTTTTTAATCAGAGGATTGTGAAGAAAATGCCATGACTATCATTCCAGACAGAGGTCTGCAGATGCTATTAATGCATAAATAAAAAAATAACGGAAAGATAAAGAAGAGGGACAGAAAATATATTGGAAACTATTTATGTTTTCAAGAGCAAGGCATAGTCTTGGTGCATCATGTTCATCCTGATGGAGCAAACATTTTTAAAAAGGAGATGGTAGGAGATAAAAATGATAAGAATTTTTACTCTAGAATAAGTGTGTACATGATGGCTGGCATCTTGGTGTGAACCAAATCACGTTGCCCAGAATGAAAAAATTTAGATAAATTTGCCTCAGAAACTAAAAGACCCTGCATGAGGTTGTAGGATTTATGTTCTCTACAAGCTGGACACCAAGGGAAGCTTTAACCCATATTCCTCAACAGCAGAACCCAACAAAATGACAAATAACATTTTTGGATTAGAGCCAGCTGAGTTTTCCTCTCATGCCCCCAACTAATGTAGGATCTACAGGGAGTATGTTAAACCTAGAAGTCAATACAGTTCTTACTTGATTTGGAATAAAATCAGCAGGGAACCGTAGGAAGTATGAACTTTAATTTTAGACATCCATTCCAAAGATAAAAATCTTTTTGTCTTCCAAGGGACGAACTGACCTAGGATGTTACAGAAATCTATTTTTTTTTGTTTCTTCTTTCTTTTTGGTTTTTTTTTTTTAATATTCACATAATGCGAAATGAGAAGTTCCTTTTTTCAGTGGTGGAGATTACAGAAAATGAGCTAAGAACCTTCACATGGGAAGGAATATGTTAGAGCAATTTAAATATAGCACGACTTCCTTCATGTGCTGTCAAGGAGGCAGGCTGTTGTTTTTTTGTCTTCTGAGAATGAAGAGGTAGTAGGGGGTAATCTGGCTGCTGTACTTCATGGCTACAGTCAGATGATCTGAGACAGTATTTGTGCCAACATGTAAAAATATAGTAGTATATAAGGGCTATACATTGAACCACACAGTTAATACTGGAAAGCAAAGATATGACACTGAAACTGCTGTAAAATAGTTTCCCAAATTAATATTAGATAAGAAAGAGTATACTTCTAGGTACAGCTTTAGGTAATACTGGACGTACAACTGACTATATAATAAAGCAAGGATCGTAGCCTAAACAGATTTGGGATTAAAACAAAAATGAAAGTGAGGAGCGTGCTGCCAAGAAGTTAAACATGGAAAAGGAATAATGTGCCCTGGAATCATGCTGTGTTTTATTCTGCAGAGCTTTATTAGAAGAAAATATTTCATTAATGAAGTCTGAGGAGGAGAAATAGTGAAATATGCCAAAGATGACTATAATAGGTAATAACACCCAGAGAATAAGGGCAAAACCCTGCCTCATGGAAACCGATGAACTTTTGCCATTGATTGAGTAGGATCAACATCTTCCAAAAGAAGTCAAAAGGGGGAAATCATGATGAGAAATATCCAGGTTAAATGCATTGAGGACATTTACATTTGGATACTGAAACTTCTTTTAAAAATTAATTGTTAAACTTGACCCACTGAATATAAATTAAGAAAGGAATTGCTATCCATCCAAAGTTGCTCAGTCCTCATTCTGCCAACCTTAGTCTGAAGTAAAATCAATAGGACTCTTGAAAGGGCAAGGTACTGCTCACTATAATGCAGTGACTTGCTAAAATATATTAGAAACCATTTCTGAGGGCTGTTTAATTTGTGCAAATGTTGATGACAACTTAGTGAATAAAGTGTTATTTTACATACGTTCACTTGAAGTCATTCTACTTTCCAAGCTTTGCTTGTGAGGTAGTTTCTATGATCCCTTGGCACATCACAGCTCTGACTACAGCTCAGCCAGTGTAGGTACTCTCATTCCAACCTTCCATACACTAAGAATAACTGCAAAACAAGTTAATGTCCAAAATTCATGAAAACTTTTGGGGTTATATGTATTTGGAGTGATGCCCAGCATATGTGTTGCAAGCTTTCAACATGTTGGAAATGCTAATACATTTTAAATATATTCCATCAAATTCAGCCAAGACATGCCTATGAGCACAGAATGATGCAAAAGGAAGGATGTGCCAATTAAAGCTAGTAGCAAGTCACTTCAGTGTAGGCAGAGTGCTGCTTTCTTCCAGGTGAAAATCCAGCTGAATGACATATCCACAAGTCATCTGCTCGTTAGAGAGCATGGCAGGAGGAAATCTGGCTTGTGTTACGCTTTATTGGCAAAATGTCTGCAGAAAGTGAATCAAAGCAGCATAGGCAAGAATTAATGGAAAATCTCTGAGTTTCCTTTGCTTTGGCTTCTGGAACAGACCAGCCTTGAGCCATGTCAAGGCAAGCACATCAGAAATTTCCGTGATACATGAGGGGATGTAATGCTGTGGTACAACCTTTTAGTGCCATCCAGCACCAAAAAAAGAAAGAAATGTAAAGAAATTCTTCCAGTAGGAGCTGCAGTGCCAGGTTCATTGCTGTGTCGTTCTCCCCTGTGCCCTGTAGTGCTGGACACAAACGTGGCTGGGAGCAGAGAAGGGGAGAGAGGCATTAGTGCTGGAGCCTGGAGTTGCCCTAGGTAAGGGAGAACCTTGGTGTGAGGCTCACACTCGAGTTAGGTTAGCTGGCAGGTTTTGAAGGCTAAATTTTAAATTTAAATGGACAGGTATTAGAATTGCAGATATTGGTACTCTATTTTGGGAATTGTAACAATTAGTATATAACTTTACCTGACTGCTTTAGTGATGGCTGTTTTCCTTTTCTGATGGAGACAGGAAACACTTGTGAAGAACATTACATTCAGCTATAGGGTATCAGAAGAATTGTCCTCAGAACCACCCCCCCAAAAAAAAAAAATAGATTAGAGAAATTCTTAATCTTTTGGAGAGTATTCGTGAGCAGTGGAATTTTTTTACCATGGTGCACAGTCTCTCAGTCTTACATTATTCTTCTAGCAGAGAATTCCACCTGGAAGCTGTTGTAGGTAGAAGGTGAAAGAGGAAATAACACTGTCTACATTTTGCAAAAGGAAAATTAAAGAATAGTGCTCAATGGCTAGATTTGCTAAGTTAGTTATTTAAAATCCCCTGGAGTCGGATGTCCAGATGCCCATAAAAACCTTGCCCTGAGCGACGTACCTAAGGTCACAGGGGAAGTCTGTGGCAGAACAGGAATTTAAATCAGCTCTCCTAACTTTCTTAAACAACATCATATTTCCTTTCAATTAAGCCATACTTTTCCAGCCACAGATTGCTGAGCTTTTCTGGTTTTATGAAGACCCCAATTCTACAGTAAAATCCATGTCTCCCTCAGCTTCCTTTATGGCAAAAGCAAGACACTAAAGTTAACTGACTCATACCATCCAAAATTAGATATTTAATTCAGCTGTGGGCAATGGGACCTCTGAGTCTGCACATAATCAGGGAAGTATACTGTGAACAGAGTTAGGTAGTGAGGATGCTCTGAACTGCTCTCTCCAGACTCCACTGACTATATTGTGTCCATCCTACTACAGTTTAATGTTGGATGGTTGCCTAAAATGAAGAGCCATTGGAAATATTGGCTTACCTGTCTCTAAAGGAAAGTGAGGCAGAACAGAAAAGAGATGAGGTCCTAAAAGAGGTTTTTACTCAATGTGTTTTGGAGCACCTGCCTTATCTGCCACACTCACTATTCAAACAGAAGAGAAAAGAATGAGTAGTTTTTAAGAATTAAAACTGACTTTGTGAAGTCAGTCTAAAAATCAATTAAATGTAAGGGCCTTGTTTATTAAATAACTGTTCTTTTATACTGTTCTTAATACTGACTAGAGAATGATTCATTTTGAAGTAAATGTAATTACCATAGCTAATTAATGAATCAAAATGATGGGAAAACCTCAGGGAATCCTCTTTAATACTAAAAAGCTATTGTTTCTAATACACAAGTATATACATTATGACAGATGGATCATTTTAGGAATTGAGCTCTATTCACCACCTTTGTGTACAGTATAGTATTCTACACCATGTTATATACTCTAATGAGGGTAGGTGATTCAGTTAAGTGATCAGTCAGATAATTTGTTTGTAAAGCTGTTATCCAAACTGTGAAAAAACAAAGACATGAACAATTAGAGCTTTTTTAAGCTACTCCTTAAATGCTCTATTTTTGAATGAGGACTCTGTCAAGGGAACGGTGTAATTTCCTCTATTTTGTCATTGAAAGAGGCATTTTACACATAGTCCTTAGTTTTTAATAGGCTGATTCTAAGCTTATTGTTGTCAATGCATTGACATCTTTGACAATTTACTCAGCCCATAATTACAGACAGAGTGAAGAACAAGAGAGCAGCTCCGATTGCTCATTGCAGGGCAGGAGGAGGGCAGGGCACAGGCTTGTCCCTCGCAATTACATGTTTCCAAAAAAGTTTCCAACAGGAATTACTCCCAGCAAATTCTTACACTGAAGTTTGCTCTTTAGAAATCTAAGGTGTTGCTACTGAAGAGACAGCAGAAGAAATTACAATCGATTACAAAACTGATTCAGTAACTCATATTTTTGTGGGATGAGTAATACACAGAAAAGTGGCAAAACCCCTCAAATGATCATTCTCTGATAAAACAGAAAAATATAAATTTTTGGGGAGATATTTGTTCAAGGCAGTAGCATGGATTGCCACTGAAAAGCCACTTCTCTTCAGAGAGAACTAATGTCCCTGTTTTAAACTGTCTGACTTTCCTCAAGGGTAAGAAACGTCCCTGCCCAGGTGGGCTGCGCTCGCAGCTGGTTAGATAAAGTACCTGGTTAGTCACATGTATCGAACCCACTGCTCCCTGGAGGTAGCTGTCACTATTATAATCACCCTGGGATCTGCCTTGGGAAATATTAAGATGTGAGGAGAATAGTTAATTCTTTGGAAAATGTCACAGAAGAACTGAACATCAGGCTCCAGATAAAAATTCACGAAATAAAAGGAAAGTCTATATTCAGTGTGAACAAAATCTCCCAAAGTCTTAATCCCTGTGCTTCCATTTCAGAGTTAAATAATACTAGAATTCTTAATATCAGTACCAAACTTACAGGCTGTTCCATTTTTTAGTATTAAATATCCCCAAATGTATGTTTTAATGTCTGCAGTGCAAAGAAACCCCAAACCCGCAACAAACCAGTTATGCTTGAATTTTGGCTTCAAGGAAGTGTCTTGTACTTCAGTGCTCCCCACAGTAGAATCAGTGGGAGGATGCAGAGGCACAACTATGTTATGGGCATATGCCAATGCCTGGAAGAGGCATTCCATGGGTCATGAAGAGCCTTTGGATCCCAGGTAAAACCACACTCAGCCAGCAGCAGCTACTTCAGACAAAATGATGGCAACAGACTCTCTGTGTTGTTCAGAAGCAGCATTGAGTGCCCTGCATCTGCAGGCACATTGTTTTAGGCACCTGTTCGCGACGTTTCCTCTCTGCTCTGGGTAAATTTCCAAAAGTTTAAGACCCAATATTGCTTGGAGTTTCCCTGGGGCTTTGCTCTGCAGCTGCCCTGCTTTCTAATGGTACAATCATACTCTAAACTGACAGGTGTTGCAATCGTAAGCGAGCAAGGAGAAATAATAAAAAGGGATCTAAAGAGCTCAGAAATATGTGCAGGAAGCAAAATCAGATTCAAGCTGGAGAACTGCAAGCTGATATATCTGGAGGAATTGATAAATTCAGTTCTGGCCAGCTCAATAGCAGAAATGTGAAAGGAATTTAGAGACAATCAACAAAAATGATTAAGAGGCAGGACAGTGTAACTTCTGCAGGTCATGAGTAGCACAAACTGGGCAGTCCCAGAGCCCTTACTCAGCACATGGAAGGTGATCATGGCCTTCCAGAATCCAGTCCTGTTCTCAGCCCAAATAAGGACAGAATTAATGTTCAGATGAAAGGTAATGAGGACAATCCAAAGGGAAGGAAAGTTGAGGGATAGGAAGTCATCAAAATGACCAAACTCAAGTGCAGGAAGCCAAGGGAGACACAGTGTTTCCCATGGATCAAATCTGCATCAGCATCAGGACCAGCTTGAAAGAAAACCAGAATGTTTTATTTATTATATCTTATTCCTCAGGTTTCTGGGTTGCTTGTGTGCTTATTACCTAGATGTCACTTTGTTTCTAGTGGCTGAAGGAAATAAAGGATGATAAGTGCTCAAGTAAAAATGTGAGGGAATTGTGGGGTTTTGAAACAGAAGCTAGGAGGTTTTCTTGCATGTTTAAAATGGCATATGTTTGGCTTTGATTCTAAGGTATTTCTTGTCTGTGAAGTGGTCAAAAGAGATTACAGTTGTACTTGATCTCAGATTAAAATTTACAGAAATTAATGCCAATTTCTCATATTATAGTTAGACTATATTTTAAAATTGTTTTAGAAAACTGAGCACAATAGAAAATGCTAAAATATTGTATATTTAATAATTCCTTATACTTTAAAATTGTATGTGGACAGTAAAAAATATATGGACACTTCAGCTGCCATAGTTACTGTGTAATTTAAAACAAAACCTTGGTGAATTGAAAGATAACATTTTCCAGGACGTCTGAGCTTCACAAGGTATTGCACTTTGAAAATTCATTTATAGCTGGTATTTTGAGTGTATATTTTTGCATCAAGTGCATTTACTTCAGAATAATATTTTTCACTATTACTACATACTTTATTTTTGCCATTTGTTGTTGTCTCTTATCATCAAAAACCTCAGCAATTCAATATACTTTTCAACAATTCCTTTCCTAACCACAGTAATACAAAAGAAAAAATACTGTCTTGTATGTTGTGAACTATTTGAATATGTCCATGATTCCACCATACATAGCCAATGTTTTAGACACAGGCAGCCAGATATAAATCATGCACTCCTGGAGGATGATTTTAGGTGACTAGGAAGCTGAACATCTGTTCTGTAGGTGAACAGAATGGCAGCTAATCTCATATTGTCAGTGTGTTTATTCTCAGCCTTTTTTTTGTTTGATGCTTGGCTGTGCCTCAGCGTGGATGATGCAAATGGCATCTTTTGAGAAGTAAGAGCACACAAGTATTTGAAACACGGGCAGGGCTGATTTAAAATCTTTTGCCACAAGCTGATCATGCCAGTTGTTGGGAAGTGCTCACCAGCAACCATATGTTGTGAACGAGATAAGCAACTACTGTGCACCATCTAGGCTTTATACTGAACAGGGAAAGCTTGTGCTTTTAACTCCTCAGGAAAAGTACTACCCCACTCCCTCTGTTTGTAACCACCTATTAGAGGGCATGGTTGCTAATAAATACCACCAGTAATACTTAGAGAGAGATCATTGAGCCAAATAATAAAGTTACTGCATCCCCTTGGGTTACAATTCCAAGTATCTGCAGGAATAATTTACCCCAGCAAGAACTGGATGGGCTGTGTTATTGTTATTTCTGCCTCACAATTGTTGTTTTCACTGTGACTGAGCCCTCAACCATTTGTTAATAATTTAGGTTTTTGTCAGAGGTGTGGCAGAGAATGTGAGTTGTTTCGGAAAGAAACAGTTGGAACACGTTACTTTGACTGGTCTATAGAGTTAATCAAGATGACAATAAAAAACAGGAGTGCAGCTCCAGCCTGTTCCTACAATAGCTAGAGATAGGGCCAGAGGGTCTTGGTGGAAGTTTTCTCCCTGTTATTCCAAGAAGCTGGTGAGAGCTGTGTGCTCCCAGCTGTTGTTTCCCCAGCCTGCAGCAACACAGACTTGCTGAACAGCTTTTTCCTGCTGTTTGTGTCCCTAAGCAAACACTTGCAGGTGAGAAATACGGAGAAATTAATATTCTGTTTGCTTTTACAAAGAATTTGAGATTATAGTGTGGGATGTTCTGTATTAGACGATATCTAGCAACCTTCCCAGTACCATAATTTTTACAATAGCTTTCAACTACGTAGGGTCTCTATGAACATTTTTTTCTGTTAATATTTCAGTAGGGCCAATACAGGGATTGAAGGGTCAGTACTCAGCTGAATGCCATATGCAACAATTGCTGCTGACAGTGACTTTTTTTATTCTTCATCAAAGTCTGCGTCTCCCTTGAGCTACAGGAGAACTTTCTCTAGTCAATATGTAAAAGCAGATGCTCTCCTGAGTTGTCTTTACTCTGTCTTATGCAAGACCATGCATCCTGAAAAGGATCAGTGCAGTCATACAGTGCCTTCAAAGAGCTGACTGACCATAGGATATAGTTTCAGATACTAAATTACTCTCAGAAAATGTATAAAAGTTCTTCTTATTTGTGTGTGTTTCTGAAAGAGATGTACAAAATTATCTTACATAGAATAATAGGTATTGATGTGGCCTTGCAGTCCATGAAGAAGACTATGAAGCCTCATGCCTTTTTATTTTCATAAGTGGAGAATTCCCTCTGCTCCAATAACTATTCTTTGCATTTGGTGTAAGTTTGGGACTTGTTTAATAAACAGCTCAAAGAGCTATTGAATTTTGTGTTTTGCATTTCATAGCATTTCTGCCTAATTTGGGGGTAATCACCTCAGATATTCAAATGGATTAGGGAGGAAATGGCTTTTCATACAATCAAATCCTTTGAATGGGTATTTTTACTGGAAGGGGTTGTTTTGGTGGCTGTAGTCAGACAGCAAAGCCTGGATTTGTTGTATTTTGATAAGAAGGAATTGGGTTATGAAGCAGCTTGCCATTGCCTTGGAAAGGCTGAGAACATTGCAGTGCTGGACTCTCAGGGAATATGGCTTTTCTCCTGAGACCATGAAAAGGAGCTGAGCAAAGCTGAAAATCAACCTCCCCATGTAGGTGCTCTGCTCTCCTAGAAATCAGTGCCAAAAAAGTCCCCAGAAAGGGACATGTTCTAATGACAACACACTGAGCCCCAGCCATGAGCAAATAATGTCCTTTTGAACTGCTATGTGCCATCCTGTGCTGCTCCATCTCATTACATTTTATTTTGAGGCTTCACATACACAGATGCAGAACAGTTCAGAATAAGAAGCTAAAAAGGCTTATATGAGGGATAGCTCAAGAATTTTTTATATAGTTACAGAAGAAATTCCTCTCCCACCCTCCTGAAATGTGATCATTACAATAACATATATTCCAAAAGAAAGCATCTGTATCAACACCTCCTGACATAAATGAATGGAAATACTGACTTTGCCTATTATTATTATTATAAAGGTTGTTAGTTCTGCTAATAAAATGTTTCTTAAGCTCCACAGCTAGATGGGTTTCCTGTGGAATTGTCTAAACCCTTCCAATGCTAACTGTTTGCAATATTCAGAGAAGTATTTGCAGAACTGCTGTACCAGAATAAGGCCACCTTTCCCAGGAAATACAGCTCCAGTTACAGTTGTATTGAAAAGAGGCCAAAGAGGCCAGAGCAGAGCACTTATAGACACATTTCCTCGTCATACATGGAATGCTGAATTATTGCTGCCATGCAGTGCTTGGGTTTAGAACTGAGTTTGCTAGGGGAAGCTGACTGCAGCAGGACCAGAGGGCATGGAGACAGAGTCCTGCACATTTTTACCTCTCCAAACCTTTCTGTCCCTCACATGCAGTGCACTTTAACTGCTCGTGGGTTCTTGTCTCTTTTCCAAAGCCCACAGGCTGCCTCGCCCTTCATCTTCCTGAATTCTTTACCATTTTCTGGCAGCCATCTGCTGTGTCTCAGTCGGAAATGTCTGCTCCTCTGTCTTAATTTAAAAAAAAAACCCAAACCCACAACATTTTCTTCCAGTTCTTTTGGAGAGCAGTGCACACCCTGGGCTGCTGCTCACAGTGAGCTATATCTTTGTCTCCATAGCTGTAACTTTGCTCAAAGAGAAAATGGGCAGATGTAAGATCAGCTTGCAGAGTAAAAAGTGGATGAGCCTCCAAACAATCTTGTATTCAAACCCAAATTGATTGCTGAACTGTCAGCTCAATTTTAATTTCCCTTGGTGCCTTATTTTTAAAATAAATATGCAGGGCTTTTTTTCCATTGGTATTATCCAGCCTCCTATTGCAGCTGTTGCCAGGATGTTCCAAGCAGCCACATGGGGTGGATGTGAGAGGTCTCAATATCTGCAGATTGGTTACAATAACAATCTCTCTTGTCCCTCAGTTCAAACAATTTAAAATGTCATGTCAGGAATGGAAAGATATTAATCACTGCACAGCTAGAGAGAGTTCCTTGGAAGAAGACTGAAACTGTGGATTCAGAAGCCTGTTGAAGGAGATGAAGAGAACCTTTGCCTTGGAAACTCAATTCAGCAGATGTGAGATCCTGTAGATTCTGAGTGTGGGTCCATGGAGCTCAGCTTCTCTTTTGTTTCAAAGAGAAACACCATGTTATATGCAGGAGCATTGGCACATGAAGGGTAATATTTAACTATTTTGAGATAATTGAAAAGTAAAACTAAGCAAAATAATTTCTTTTCATCGTGACATAAGTAGCATCTTGTTTAAGCAGCATTTAATGATTATAACAGCAGGGACCAATGATTTTCTTTCATAATTAGCCCTATTAGAGTGAAGACATGCACATGGTTGACCTTGAAACAAGAATCAATATTATTTTTTCTGTTGTATACATTTTCCCTTTTTTATTTCTTTAATCATTTAAGATACTCTTTGATCAATATCTAATGTGATGTAATATCTAAGAAAGGATTGAATGCAGATGTTTAACGTAAGTTGCATGTTCTTTCACTGTTCTGATGTATCAAATTACCAAACCTTGTAAGAGTGAACAAATGTTTATCCAAGTGTAATGCAGATTCATTATGGTAATGTTAGATTATGTTCTGAGGTAATGATTACATGGTCCATTGAGACATGTTTATTCTTGACTTTTTTAGCTGACCTATTGTATGATTTTAGGCAAGTTATACCCTTACTCCCTGCCAGTCATTTTCTTACCATGTTTATCCTGTCTTGTTTATGTAAATAGTAAGATATTTACAAAAGAGTGAGTCATTGACTGTATTTAATAGGATTTACCACAATACGTTCTGGTCTTGTTTGAATCTGCTTTGCATTAAATAATTACTTATAATCATGGATCTTAATCCACTGCAGTCACCAATGGCACATTTTCTTTAGGGAATCTGTACATTAATCTTCTCTTATACTGATATTGTTGTAATGATATTGAAGTTGTAAGAGGTTGAATTGCAAAGTTCAAATCTCGTAATTTAATAGCCTGAGAGAGCTTTGAGAATTATTTGGTTTAGTAAAAATCAGAGTAATGGGAATATTAGTTTGTGTTGTAGCACTGGCCACCAGTAACTCAGGTTGTCCTTCACTTCTCCCTTCAGTTTGAGGGCAGAAGTTTAAATTTTGCCAGATATTGCCCACACTTTAGTTTCCATAGGAAATTCTGTTTTGAAGATTATTTTCCTTTTGCTCTCCTGCTTGCAATATTCAGTTAAATATAGGAGAGTATCAGCTTCATGAGATGCTTCAATTTTTTATGATATCATAGAAATGGCTGAGCTAAAATTGCAATTAAAGACTGAAGCCAGATGGAACACCATCAGTAAGACAGGGATAACATTGGAATAGGGAAATTTCTAAAGAAACTCAGAAATGAATAAAACAACTCTTTGTCTTAGAAACTTCGATAATCTTGGAAAAAATAGCATTTTAGAAATACTTAGTCTGATCATAAACATGTTTGCTTTTCTTTCTTCTCCCATGGAACATGACAGGTACAGTTAAAATACAAGGCCAGCTGGAGGAAGAGTACAACAGATTTCTTGAAGACACTAAAAACCCAACTGTTTCTCCCTTGTCCTTCAAAACCAGAATTGCTCATATTTTGATACCTACATATTCAGTAGCAAATAATGTTTGAATAATCACTTAGACTGAAGGGGTGAAGAAGTCATGGAAGTGGTATTTGAAACTCTCTAGGAAGAGATTCCTTTTCCATGTAGACAAGGATTTTTCTAGATTTGTTTACCAATTGTGCTCCAGCTGCATTTCCCCTTTTGATATAACTTATTTCATAATCAGCATAATTTGCTGATTATGTCAGAGCTATGTCTCGAGAGATCCTACATACATTTTAGCACTCTATATATCTATATGAGAAACCCCATGATTACTATCATGATAAATTATTAATTTAACTACTGACATGACAAGTATTATATTTCTATAGAATATTTCAAGCATATTTCTAAGAGATGATACAATTCAGAAGAAAATTTGGCTTTTGTTGAAATATTTAACTGGAGTCACTTTTAGAACCAAAGTAGTTGATGTCTGTTCCTTAGTTTGTGCATCTATATTTGTGTGTACACAGCCACAGGGAAGGCAGATTCTACAAAGGGAAGGTACAGAGATGAAAACCAGATTAGTTTAAAGAATCTCCCCCAGAATCACGCACATCGATGCATGCATATTGTACAGAACATGAACTTCTTGCAAAACCTGCCAGGCACAGAATGAAATCCTTTTTATGAGGACAGCTGGAGAGTTATGCAACTTCAGGAGGATTATGCAGATGTGTATACGCTGTGAAGTTGCCTGATGGATTACGAGCTTGTGTAGGTTTGATTTAAAAAGAAAAACTACTTAATTCTCTTCTGTAGTGAATGGAATGTTTCCAGAGAGGGCCAGAAGCCTGGAATCTTCAGAACTGAGAGAGTCTGATAAATGCACAGGCCTACACTGGTGTCTTCAGTTTGACCAGCGATGAGAATTGACCAAGTTTAGGCAGGGCTTGTGTTACTCTGTACTCCCTATAATGGAAATTATGTTCTCAGTCTCTACAGAACATGTCCAAAGCTCAGTGTAGACAGACTAGTTGTCAATTAGCCCTATTGAAACCCTTTTGTAAATGCCACCTAATGAAGATGGGTATTTAACACAGTTTTATTAAACTCTAAAACATTAAGTAGACATGTTCTATCAAGAATTGTATCAGTCATAATTAGGAGGCAGATGTAATTTTACCTACTGTTTCACTGGAAGAGTTTGATCCTGTTTGTACTCAGGCATTGCCCTGGCAGAACTGAGTGCCACAATCTTCAACATTTGCAAAGAGGAATGCTGGAAGCAAATATGCAAAGGGAAAGGCACAGCTATTTCTGGCAGCTGAGGGCTCTGTCCACTCAACCACAACACAGCTTTGAGCTGGAGAAAGCTGCAGGGAGTCCTGCAGGTCCATCATGCTGTTTCCACAAATGCTTTGGGGAAATGAAAGGCCTTACACTCATGAACACAGATCAGAAACTGGAGTTGTTTCTGCTTTTAAAGGACTCATCTTTGACATAGACTAAGATACGTGGACACTTTTGAAGTTCGGCAATCCGTGTACAGCAGTGCCTAAAGAAGACAGAATCCACAAGTTATGTCAGGTGGAAAAAGTTGTCAGGGAATGCAAAGCACATGCACTTTGATCATTGATGCAGTATCCCTTATGTAGTATCACATCATTATTGTGAGCATAAAAACAGATCGATAAAATACTCCATTGCAGTTGGTTACCTATTCTGAAACTCAAGCAGCCCAAAATCCCCCAAACTGCCCCATGATGCCTGAGGAAATAAATTGTAGGGCATCACATTTAGTAGATATACTTCATGTTTTTCACCTGCTTCTGTGTTTAGGGATTCTTTTCTGTCTGAATATGAAATGCACCTTAAATAATTGCCCAAAACTAGAAGCTAGAGGCAGGGATGCTGTAAGCACAGCAGGCTGAAATGATTCAAAACCACGTTGTCAGTAGGTGATCCTGATTGTATTAACATCCATTTCACATGAGGGTCACAGCTCTTAGTTCAGTGAATTTACTCTTGATTTATATGTCTATAAAGGACAGGAACAATCATAAGATACTCCCTGTGATACTCTGAAATCAATACAAAGGACCAAAGAACAAGGAAGGCTGCTAACAAGCTTTCAGGTCATGGACTGAGCACTGCAGTCTACTTGTCAACCATTGGTTGAAAGTGGAGCAAAGCCAGGTATAAATTTGCTAAACATAAGATATCAATTTGAAAGTGATTTTATTACATTTGTGAAATGAAGAAGGTCATTAGAAACATCAAGATTTTCCCTTTGTTGCCTTGGGGGCACTGAAATGCCTAATGTGTGATTTGCACTTACTGCACCAAGCCAGCTTCCTGCAGTTAGAATTTTCAGGTGAAAATTATTTCTTATTATGCTTTCTGAATGTGTTTCCTTAAATTTCCATTTCTGTGAGCTTGCTCTATTATTTCCACTAAACTGGACTTTCGGAAGCTGCAACAATTATTTTTGTGTAACATAGAGCAGGCTTACCAAGTTAAAGCTCTTCATATTAGGCTAGACCCTGACATGTCATTTGAAGAATAAGCTGAGGAACAGCCAGAAACATTTGGTTGTTTTACTGCATATGTTTCAATAATAGCCCTGGGCTTACTAGAGATTTTCCATGCTATTTTCCTTTGATGCTAGGGTGACACAATTTATAGTTCACTCTTAGGAGTGCCAGCTCACACTCAAGTAAGTTCTGTTTGGGGACTAAATAGAAGGCAGGGATGAGATTCAATTCCTGCATGATAAAGGTGAATAGAAATTATTCTATTCTTAGTCCTTGTCTCAGATTTTTCTTAGTGACAAATGATGCAAGTAGTTTGATTTTAAATGTTCCTAAAGAATTCCTGCCCTCATTTCCTCATGTGAATGAGTGAAGGATTAGGTAGAGCTTCTATGTGCAGTGCCACATCATTTGGCAGGCTTGGGGACTGGAGCTAAAGGAAGTGAAAAATTCACAATCTTAACATAACTCTTTTTTTGTAAGGTAGAAAATATGCAGTCCCAAAAGCTTCCCATTTCCCAACAGCCAGAGAATTTTTTTTCCTTTATCCTTCAGGCACTGTGATTGTGACCTTCCCCCTGAGTTGGCAGTTCTCACTGAGTCAAATTCCATGAACTTTCTGAGCTTGTTTGACTTGAGGCTGCAGATATTCCATATTGGATAAGATCCCAGTAATCTGCTGTGCTTTTCCTTCTGTGTTACTTATATACTGAAACAGCAGCTACAGAAATTCTATCATTTCTGTGACTGATGAAAAACCTCTTAAAATATAGGGTCCTGGGTAGGAGTTAAGTTTTCCTTACCCTAATTTGTAAGGCCTTCTCTGAAGAAGCATGGTGGAGCATATGAATTCAGTATTTCTGCCACTGCTTAAAGCTTAAACTCATCTCTGAAGATGCAATTATTTACGGTTTTCTCCCTTTCAGCTTTATGGCTCCCAGCAAGCATGATTAAGGGGGAAAAAAAATAAAAAAGGCTAAGTTGCAAACGCACAGCATCTCTCGAGGAGATGGAGTAGGCGGTGAGAAGGGAATTAGCTTAAGACTTCTGTTGTTAAAGGATAAAATTATTCAGATAAACTGTTTGTAAATGTAAAGAATAAATACTATTTGAAAAGTGTGACTACGAGTAATAGATAAGGACTGCAGAGATGCTTTTAAAAAATATTATCCAACCTGTTGGGATTTTGGGATGGAAATCCTTATTTTTGTACTTGTTTCATTAAACTGCTATACTGAATTTTGTACTTAGGGAGGTCACTTTCTTTGCTGTCTTACTAACTCAATAGACCTCAGTCTCAGCTGGGCCTTCTAGACATTACTTCAATACAAATATACAAATAATGACTCTGAAACTGGAAAATCTCCAGGTCTATTTTAAATGGGTATTTGTTTTTAGTGAATATATAAATTACTAAGATGTCCTATTATCAGAGTTGCAGCTGTGAAGCAGACAACAGGAAAGTAAAATTTGTTTTATTTGAAGAGAGAATTGAATCTGAAGGTCTTGATAAGTCTTAATTTTCAAAATTTCTCTGTTTTAGGAATAAACTCGCTTTTTGGTTGTACTCAAATTTAATAATAAATATTTCAGAGGCATTTGCTACCAGTTATTAGGAATGCTTTTGCTGTGTTTCTTAATATAAACTCTTTATGTGTATCTTTACTTACTAAAACAATGCTTAAACTGAACAAATGACCGACTGATATCAGCAGTGGGTGAATCAGTGAGAATGAGTGGTGTGGTTTTTCTGGAGAGTGAAGAAATCTGCATGGCTGAAATGCTTCTGAAATGTTTTCTTTCTAGCAGAAAAATTTGTAAGTATGGTTGGTTGAAACTGCTCCATTGAAATTGTTTCTCAACAACAAGTCAGTATGTTGACTAGAAACATGTTTTTCCTCCAGAAATGCTTCTTCTGGAAGATGTAGATCCTACTCTTTTTAAAAAGTCATGATGCACAAAGCCAATCTATTTCGGCCAAACTTCCTTAATGCTTTTCAGGGAAAATTACATATGGCTAGATTTGCTCTGGGAAAAAATCCCAAACCCTTGTTTGGGGCCTAAACTTCCTTTATAGGTAAAGCTGATAGGGAAAGTGATAGATCTAAGGGCCATCAAGCTTTATTATATTTCTCAGATCTTGCACAAATCTGAACTTCGTGACTTGTCCCAATTTGTGGCATAATAAGACGTTAAATAAGGCCTGTCTTTCTGTAAGGTTGGAAGCATGTTGATAGGCAGGATAGGAATGCTTTATTGTCATTCCTGTGTACTTGATTTTTGAGATTTCTGACCTATGAGAGTTATTTTGGCATCAGATTGACATGAACAATATGAAGAAGGGTAGAACAGTATTGAAAAACTGTTTGGTTCATTCAACGACTCTATTGTCTCCTCTCAAAATAGATGACTCTTATACTGGAAAGGAACTGGTTAGTAGCAAATGAGAATTCTTCAAGAGGGAAATCAAATGTCCCAGCACTAATTAGCTGAAATTAGGATCATTCAAATATTTATATAGAGAAGGCAAGTATTCCGGGAACATGCTGGTACAAATCACATGGCTGGAATATTAATAGTGAGGCAATAAATCTGAACAGAAAGAATCAAGGTGAAAAGAAAGGAGAAGGATTGTGGTATTTATCAAAAGACAATTACACTGGCTGGTAAATACAGATGGTTAGTGGAAGAAGTGGTAACAATGAAATTTTGCATTTTCTCTGTCAGCATAATACAAAAAGGGGAATTAAGATGGAACATCTACCATGGGCCACCAAATCAGGACAAAGTGACTGAACCAAATACTGAAGGTGCTGAAGGAAACTTGGATCCATCCCTGCAGTTCTGTTACTTCCTTCCCTGGATCTCAGTGCAAACTTTTGTGTGTGGACAGTTCAGGTGCAAGGCTGTGCTCAGGCAGGAGCTATGGGCCAGCCCAGAAGGAATTTGAAGCTGTGATATCCATGAGTACAAACCCCAGCAGGTACCCACAGCTGGTCCCTGTGTGAGCAGCATCTTACAGGTTAATCTCTTGGTAATCTGAGTGAATTGCAGCATGACCTTTTTACTGTCCCAGGCTGCAGGTGTCCCAGCAGTGACAGGGTTGGAAAGAATGCAGGCTGCTCTGTTCTGTCTTGGAAGAACAGACACTTGAATCTTCGACAGCTAAAGTGAGAGCTAAGTCCCATCGTCCAACAGAGACAGACCTCGAAATGTAAAACTGCCCAAGTTTTTCTGAGTAAAGCCCCTGAAATTCTGGGGTATGTTCCACACTGCTCCTGGCTCAGCAGAATCGCCAAGTTTCCTGAGGAGCCTGGGCACACTGAGCATGCGTGGGAAGGGCTTAGGAACAGGTTCTCAGAAATCTCAGGATTGACAGGCAGAGGAGATACCCTGCTTTTACACCTTCAGTCAGTAGTTTTCTGTTGAAAGCAGGATTTTATTAGTTGAAGATGTTTATATATTTTGTAATATTACCTGATTTCTTACCCCAAGAATCTAAGGGACTGGCCTGGGTATTACTGCTTTAATTTGGTTCATTTTCATTTCCTTAGATTATTTCCTTGGCACTTTCTTAAAAAATAAGTGGAAGTGAAATTATAGCAGGAGCTGAATAGTTTGATAATTTATTAATAGTTCCATTGGTCTATTTTTTGTGCGATGAATTGTTTCGTTACCCTGCTAAAGTAAAAGGAGGGGAAGGTAGGATTCTTCCAATTTTAATTACTGCTCTTTAGCTTGCACTACTTCAAAATCAGCATTAAATACATGCTTTTTTCCTAGTACATCATAGTGCCACATAATGGCAAAAAGGTTCAAACAATATGAAGGCTGAAAATGTCAAGTGTGGCGGAAATGAACTGGCACACTGTTTTAATTTTTCTTCCTTTTTATTAAGCTTTAAAATGTTGCATAGTCACAAAGCGTGCATGGCAGTCAAGGGTGAGAGCAAAGACATTCATCTGCATGAGAAACACAAGCAAAATGCAGTCCTCACGCAGACAGGTACCATCTTCCCCATCAGGAGGTCAGGAATGAGAATTCCCCTTTAGGAGAACCTCTCACCTGAGAGCTGGGACTGCTTTGAGCCACAGCAGACTCAAAGCGTTGATGTGCCCTCTGCAGCAGACACAGTTCTGCAGTTCAGCATCTCCCCTCAGCCCCACTAATAAAGGCAAGAGTGATTTTACCTTGAAAACAGCAAGAGATCTTAGAAATTCCAATAAATTTCTCATTGCAATATTGGTGATTAAGCTTAGGATCTATTAATTTTCCTAAGCAAAATTAAATGTTGTGAGAACATCTCCAAGGGATGGTCTGGCTGCAGTTTATGCAGATGTACCCTAGCTGGAAAAGGAACAAATAGCACAAACTTGGTGTGGATGAGAAAATCTGTGAATCCAAGAAATACTCCACAGTCTGTGGTGAGCCCCGTATCAGGTCAGTTACAGGAGTGTTCATACCTCTGCTTGTTTAAAACTAATTCAGGTATTTCAGCTGCTAGAACACCTTTCCTTCAGTCTGAGCATTCATTCAGGACATACAGAGCATAATTTTCTCCTTTCTGTATGCCTGTATCCAGTCAAGACAAACATCTGTGTGACTGTAGTCATGGTTGGCAGCAGCACAGCCATACTCTCAGATCAAACTATCCAAGCACAGTTGCAGTATCTAATCCCTCTCCCTTCATTCCAGTGAAATAAATATGGTGTGACTTCATTCACACCAATTAATTTAGAGGCTTGTGAACTACAATTAATGCAGCAGTCCATACATTCCACACTGATTTTTCTAGTCGATTCTAAAATGTATGGAAGCATCGTTCTGGAGACAGCCATGGCAATGCCCCAGTAAGGAAACACAGGGCACAGCCTCATCCGTCTGTGACAGAAATCCTAGTTTAGGAAATTGGGGACTAGTTTTGAGGAGGATATTTCCCTGAATTTCTCTGCTACAATGGTGTAATGGCAGGAATTTAAGGACTCTTCTTGAATTTCCTCCGGGCTCTGTGGTGGATGGCATACTTTGGACCACCTCCTGAGGGTCAAACATGGATCTATTTTTCCTGTGGAAGGATAACGAGCCCATTGCTGTGCCATGTGGCACATCCTCAGTTGGTCTAAATCTCACTGAGAATCTATTGCAGAAAATCTTGGCTCTGCTGATGTCAATGGCAAAACTCTCACTGACTTCAGTGGGGATCAGGATTTATTCCAGCGAGTGCAGTGGAAGCACAGTTTTTACCAACTGCAGATCTGGCTCCATTGTTTGACACTGATTCTCAGTTTGGTTTTGTTTAAAATTTTAAAGGAGGTTGTAAAACAGTCCCCCCAAGCCCTGGAGCCCATGGAGCTTTTGTCTTCATGTGATAAGGTAACAACATATGCACATAGAACTTGATTTCTGTATAGAAATA
This sequence comes from Phainopepla nitens, assembly GCA_013400175.1. Lineage (NCBI taxonomy): Eukaryota > Metazoa > Chordata > Aves > Passeriformes > Bombycillidae > Phainopepla > Phainopepla nitens. The sequence goes on from VXBQ01010104.1 coordinate 91,863, forward strand.
AACTGCATGAAGGCAGTTACTGATTCTTTTTGTTTATATCATTACTCTGCAGTACAGCTGTTATCCATATTAAAGCATATTTTCTAACCTTCAGTATTTTTACGAGTAAAAATCCATCTTAATTAGTAGAACTAATGGCTGGGTTGTTTTGTATTTGTATAATCTACTCTGTGTCTTTATTTTTTTTTTGGATGAATCATATACAAATAAGAGCTTGGATTTCAAATGTAGAGGGCCAATCCCTCTCCCTTTCAAGTTTATGTGCAGAAGTTATTTCAATTTGAGCAGGATGGGATGGATGAAACATAAAAAAGCCACATCATCAGCTTAAAATACAAGTCCAATAAAAATGAAGTTGGAACTTTACCAGCTGTGTACTGATGAAAGCATATTAGATTTTAAGTAAGAGAAGCTGTTTAATATGGACCCAAACCCAAACCAAAACAAACAAACAAAAAAGAGCCAACATAAAACCAAAACAAAAGGAAGAACAGGAGGAAGCCTGATGTAGACAGCAATTCCAAATAGGGGTCATTTGAAAAGATAAGAAAATGGATGTTTGAATGCAATGTACAGGTTGATGTACCTCATTGTTCAGAATAATCTTTCCCTTTTTATCCTTAACCTAAAAAATGGGAAAGCCAAACCAGAACATCAAACCAAGCAAGCAGAAATCAATAAACTGCCATAACTGATCAGGGCTGGGGTCCATAAAACCTCATCATGGGCAGGGAGCAGGACTGGCTTGCTGTTTTTTTTTTTTTCCTATACCTTTCTCTTGTGTCTGTAATATAGGGGTGGAAGGTAATAGCTGGATCCTTAGTCATAAAGTAGCAAGAATAGTCAAGGATACCCAGGAAAATTCCTTGGCAGAAGACCAGCTTCCTGCAGGAAGCCATTGCCTGCAGCTTCCCAGAGAGGTCTGACACATGCAGATACAGTGAGAATCAGCCTGGATAGGGCTGTGGGCTGGCAGGGCCAGCAGGAGCACAAGAAGGGCTAATAGGATTCTGCAAGGTTAAAGAGTAGAGTGGTGAAAACAGCAGATGATCCCAGTAATGTAAAAGCTGAGTAAATATATACATTATTTGAAGGGAATAAGCAGTATGGCATTTATCCTGGCCATATGGAAACAAATATAACTTGTTTTTTTTACCATAAAGGCCACTCTTGATTTTTTAATTATTTAAAAATCCTTCTTCTATATTGTATTTATAGTATTCCTAAAGACTTTCAGGGTCTATCTCTCCAACTGCAGATATTTAATATCAGATTGCAGGAAGCAATTTCAATTTTATTAGCAAATAGTCCAAATAATTTTTCCTGTGAAATGGCTGCTTAGAGTAATTTATTGGATCAGATGAAGATCTCTGACCGTGATTTGCCTCCGCTGGTGACACTTTTTCCATTTGGGTCCCTGCTGTCAACTGGAAACCAAGATTGCAATACAACTGACGCCGAGGTGCCTTAAGTTTGTCAGCCTACTCTGTCTCTGGTCGTTTCCATGTGGATGCACAGCCGGGACGGCGCAGCCCGCGGGACGCTGCTCCAGCGCGGGGGCTCCGAGCCCGAGCGGGGCGTTTCTTTTCGCCTCCTCACGCCTTCTGCCAACTCCCGTCCCCGCCGGCGGGCCCGTCCCGGAGCGGGGCGCGGCGCGGGGCGGGCGCTGCCGGCCGGGGCTGCCC
>VXBQ01010104.1:94030-272269 GCA_013400175.1 Phainopepla nitens
AGCGGGCGAGCCCCGGCGGGCAGGGAGCGGTGCCTGGCGTTCCCCGTGCGGGCTGAAACACTGAGGGAGGCTCGTCTGCCTCTTCTTTCTCCTCCTCCTGCCCGGGCTATCGCCTCCGTCCAAAACTCCCGGGCTCCCCATTGAGACAGCTCCCGATCGCTGCCCGCGGCGTCCCCATCACCGCTCGACTCAAACCCGCCGCACCGGGGATAGTTTGAGGGACGTGCCTTTGCCTTGCAGGCTTACCACCTGCAAACCCAGCCCCTACCCCTACCCCTGCGAGCAGTCCCGAAGTGAATCAACGCCCTCTCGTCAACGCTGGCCACACGGGAAAGCCCCTAAGTCCCCGAGGCGACCCGGTCACTGACTGGGTGTGCGGGGGTGCGGGGTCCCGGCTGGGTGGGCAAAGGGGAGCGGGACTGGAGTGACGGACTGCAGGGGCCGGAGTGCGGGGTCCTGGCAGGGTGGGGAGGCTCATGCTGCCGTCTGGTATTCTGGGGAAGAAAAGACAAGTTTGAGTGAACTCTGCACACTTCATGCAGGTGAACCAAGTGCCTGCAAAGAGTGCAGTGTCCATCTGCCTTATGTAAGTGTCTGGTGTGCTAATGAATAATGGAATAAAAATCCCGTGGCATCAGGATATGTTTAGTTCTAGTATCTGTGTCCTCTCTTGCTTTCTCCCTGTAAAGATTCAATCCTGAGGAATATAGAGGAGTACAGCCTTGTCATCCCCACAAGCACCGATTCAGAGGGCAGGTTCCTATCCCACTTGGTGTCTGGACCGCCAAAAGCACGCTTCAGGAGAGCTGTGGAGGACTTGCAACATGAAGCAGCAAATGAGCAGATATTTTACAATGTCACTGTTTTTGGAAGAGAGTTTCACTTCAGGTTGCGGCCAAACTCCAGGCTCGTGGCCCCTGGAGCAACAGTTGAGTGGCAGGAGGACTCTGAGGAGACTCATATTGAACCTCTCTATGGAAATTGCCTCTATGTTGGGGATATCACTGATCTGCCAAATGCTTCAGTCGCTATCAGCAATTGCGATGGACTGGTAAGTTACTTTTGTTATTATATCAAAGATAATTACATTAATTTCCTACAGTCTTTAAATATAAAATGTGTGGACTGTCAGAAACTCACACCTCATATGGTAACTGTGAATGCAAATTAACTAATGTTCCCTTGTGTGGGAATAGCTGCGCTGCACAGGCGCTGCTTTACAGACAGTGGCACTAGAAGTTTGAGCACATGCTCTGAGGTGGCTACTCTGGAACAGAACAGCTGAAACCAGCATTTGTGTTCATTTGTGGTAAAGTTACTTGAGGGGTCTGATGCTCTAAGTTAAGAAGGTTAAGTGGTAAGTTCTCAGCATCCTCTTCCACTTCTCACTTCCAGCCTGCAAGGGTAAATGTTAGAAAGAGTTAATCCCGAATAATGGGCTGGACTACCCTGGAACCAAATTTGATAGGTAAAATATGGTTTTGTCCTGGAAAATTTTAATTTATTCAGAGTCTGTTTTCTTGGATATTTCACTTGGTGAGTTTCATTGCCTAATCAAGTGATTGATGAAAAGTTGCAGAAGACTTTGAATTTTAAGAGCAAAACAGCCCCCTGTGATACATTTGTCAAAGCTGTGTGTTTTAAAACTGGCTGCAGCTTTCTGTTCTGGAGTGCATGTTCAGCACTCAGATTATCACTGTTCATCCCTGACATCCTAAACTGTCACACTGTCATTTGAGCAGTAATTACTGCACAGCAATTTGTTTAATGAGAAGAAGGCTATATTTTTTTTATAATGACCAGTTTATCCAGCCTTTATTTCCTTGCTATAGCCTTTAGAGTTTGTAATTTTGAGATTGCATAATTGTAATGCATTCTGCCTCTGCATAAAGAGCCAGTAGGAGTCAGTTGTATTTCTATTTATTTAGTCATAGGAAGTTGTTCATTTGCTGTGCCAAGAAGATGACATGTATGGAGATAGTATGTTGGCTATCTGAGAATGGAAGGGAATCAAATACTTTTCCCCTTAGTCTTTCCTTTCCTGTGGTTTCTCCTAGCCATGTGCATTCCTGTTTTGAGAAGCAGATTTTAATGTTGCAATTGTTTGATGTGCACAGCTGGCTGAGGGTAACAGAAGCACCAGGACTGAGCAAGAAGAGCCATTCAGAGAGCAGAGTGTGAGCCTGCAGTTCTGCCTCGGGGGGGAAGCAAAAGTTCTGTGCTCTCCCTGCATCTAGCACAGATCATTTTGTGTAAGGCAGATTTACTGCTCAAGATTTACTTGCTCTTTACTTTTAGAACTAGGGCAGAGCCAAAGCTCTTCCTTGTTCATCTGTACTGAAAGGTGGAGGAAGATCCTGTTGATGGCTACTCCTTGCCTTGTGCTCTTCTCCTCAGCACAGGTGTTGACTATAAGGTCAGGAGGGCAGCTTGTTCCTGCTTCCTTGCAGAGTTTGCCTGAGTGTGGGTTCCTTGTATTTAGAAAAAAAGAGTTATGATAAAATAGAACAGGAATTTCAGCCAAACTTCGGATGAGACTCTAAAGCTTCAAGGCTTCACGTTGCATGTAAAAATGACAATGGTTTATAAAATGAGGTGAAAATGTAAATGACAAGACTTTGAAGCCAGGCCTCAATACAGTAATAAATGCACTCATAATAACTGGAATTAAGAGAGCTACCAAAGGAATTGTAGTTTTCAACCTGTATGCCGAGCCCATGTCCTTGCCTTTTCCAGTGTTCTTGTTTTCACTAGAAGAAGCTGGAGAGTTGGTTTGGGCTGGGAGGTGCCACATTCTAATCTGGATGATTTTCACATGGAATTACAACTTCTGTGGTTCTGCTAATACATTGGAAATGGATGACTGCTTTCTCCAGGGTGTATCTACATGGTAGCTGTTGCAGAGTGGAGATGTATTTTTTTTGCCCATGTCACCGAAGCCTTCCTGCAGGAAGCATTGCCTCAATATGTTTAGGCTGTAAAGATTTCCCTGAGATTGTGCAGTACATCTGTTTTGGAACTACAAATTAAACTCCAGTCCCTTGGGTACCATGTTCCATCTCTACCCTTTCCCTCCATCTCAGTTTCTTTCTTTCTTGTGGGGTGAGTGTATAAAACAGATTATCAATAGAATTACACAAACTTGAAGGAATTATACCAATGTTTCTCCAAAAGCCACTACTCTGTGGACAGATATAATAAGCAAGTAACCAAAGAAGTTAATACTCTTGTAATCTCTCCCTTTGCCTTTTATTCCTTGTTTTTTGCAAGGAGTATTGAAGACAACAATGTGTTGGCAGCAAGACATACTTAGAGACTACTGGGCTGTATGCTTTTCTTGGGTTTATTGACATTTGGATGTACATAAAGACATGGACAAGGCTATTCTCAACTGCTTTTTTATGTCCATTTTTTACTTCACATCTAGTTTTCTTCAGTGGGCCCAAGTATTTCCACCACCTTTTCTAGGTTTTTCTGGAGATAGGGATGGTGGACCTCTCTTACAACTGAGCTGTCAACTGACAAGTGTTAGATTTTTACATTATAAACTTGATTAATTTAATTCCTAGTATTTACTTTTGAAGTGCTTGCTTTTGAAAGTGGTTTGACATCTGTCTATGCTTCTTGTGGTATTCTGTCTTTTGCACCAGCCTTCAGGCAATATGGGACTTGAAGTGTTCTACTTTGATTTTTACATTGTATACTTTTCTTGACTGAATCTGGTTAAGTCAGCAAATGCATCTGCCACCTTGCCAACTTCTGATGTTATTTCCTTTGAACATCTCTTTTGGTTTGCACTGCACTGCAAACCAAACTGTATCTTATTTTCCAGATAGAAGAGTCTGGCTGGGGGAATTGGTATTGCCAAATGAGAAGTTGTTGCAAGGAATCTACATGAAAGTAGTAGATCTGTGGAGGGACTTTTGAACTGTACTATAAATGATGAAGAGTTGCTGCCCTGACTGAGGAGATATGCATTAGTTTGGGTACTCACGGTTTTCTGTATCAGAAGTCAACGAAAAATTTATTGACCCAAAAATCAAATCTGAGGCAGATGAAGAGAGCTTCTGAAGTTTGCAATCTAGGTGTGTTGTCAGAGCTGGAGTGGGTCATTAAAAATTATGGGTGAAGAATCAAAGTTAAAGCTAATCAATAGATTTTTAATAGCTTTCTGAATTATGAATGTGATTTTTGCCATATTAAAAAAAAAGTACTATGAAAGCTTTCCCACTTAAGATAAAAACACTCTGGACAACTTCTTATCATCTTGTTTGGCCTGATTGCATTCAAACTGCCCACTGAGTGGGCAGAACAAGCATGGTCAGCTCTCCGTGATCTGCAGGCTGTGGTGGAAGGTGTTGTGCTTTGAGTGTTGTTGGTCCTTGGCCAGATTCTTACTTGTGAATGCAGCTGGAGGATGAGGAAGCTGGCTGTCCTCTCCAAGGGTTGTGAAGGAGAAGTAGTTGGAGGCTGTGAAAAAAGGTATAAAACAAAAAAAAAGTTAGGATTATGTTAATCCTTTCAGATTATTGCTTAGCTATGGGAATTGTCTTCACTTCAGCAGATGAGCCTGCCATTGTAGAAGAACTCTTTGCACATCTAGATTTTTGATAAACACTTTTGCAGTGCTTGAGGCAGATGTGCCAAAAATGCATTCTTCAGGCTGACAGGATGGCACTATTTGGTTGTGGAAATTCAGAGGCATAAACTCCCTCCCAGTCTCCTCATGACATTTGTAGTTTGTGAGCAAGAATGTGTACTTAGACAGGAAAAACACAGTATCAACACCACATCTGAAGTGGATAATGAACCCATGATTAACTTAGGCTGCAGTGCAGAGTCAGATGTACTGACAGGATTGAGAGGACTGAGGATCACTACTCCATGATGAACAATCAATGTGATCTGACTGCACCCACTGAAGCAAAGGAAGGAACATCAGTTTCAGTAACACATCATGATGTCCTAGTTTGGCAGTATTAGTATAATCCTCTTCCTTTTTTAAAGCTAAAAAGATCAGCTGTCCAAAAATTTCACAGTATTGTCATTAAAATGGAAAGTTATTAGAAGAAGATAGATACTGAAACGGAGCTTTTCGAGCCATCTCTGGTTGTTTGTTTTCTAAATGAGCTGTAAGCATTACGTGGCTGGGAGTACCAAGCCAGCACCTTACAAGTGCAATGGACTTGTTTCTTCTTGTGGTGAACCAGCCATGGTTTGCTCCACAACATTTCAGTCTTTCCTGTGCTCTGTGCTAACCCTCCCAAACTGTTTGTGAGCAGCCTGCTGCCTGGCTGGCTGCTTGCCCAGACGGTTTCTTCTAGAAATGCTTGGGACACCAGCAGTGCTTTTTAGATTCATGCCCAATGCTACAGTATCTGTAGCCCTGGGCTCACGTGGATGGGTTTGTGGTGATCCATTTCCCTTTCCTAACCAGTCATGGATCCTCAGGAACTGGCTGGTGCTTTGGCTGCTGTCAATAAAAGTGCACGTCTGTCAGTTGTCCCAAGACATTGTTAGGTATTATTTATGAGTGTTTTCTTTCCTGTTTTAAATCAGAGAACAAAACTTTTTCATCAGTTTTTATTTTTACAGGGTTTTATTCATATTATCTTATTTCTAAAGTGTAAATGTGGAATCTCATCAGATCCAGTCAATGGTGTTTCCTAAGAGCAATTCCAGTTACCCATGTGAAATGTCCACTTTTCTCCCCTTTCTCCTGCCACCTTCCCTGCATTCCTAAAGGCACTTAGACACCTTGTGAAGTCTAGCCTTGTTTAGTATAGTTCTTCTTCACTTTGAACATGAGCTTGATCTCTGAAGTCAGTGAATTTTAAGGTTATATTGTTATGTACTGTCCTGACAGAGGTGCTTTCTTGGAACTGCCCACAGAGCTGAAGGTGAATCTGACTCACCTTAGGTGGAACATGTCATTTACCTGGATAAGAGGATGAAGGAGCTGCTCACAATGAATATACCAGGAGAAGGCAGACATGCTTATGTAACCATGTTATTTTTCCTTTTAGACATCCATCTCCTGCTTTCATATGGATTTACAATTTAGTCGTGTTTCTGTTTGATCTGGTTTTCGGATTACACTGGTTTGTGATGTAGCAAAAAAGCAGAGCTCAAGGTAGCACAATATTATCTTCAAAGTCTGGTCAGGTCTAGTGCCTGACAGTTAAAACAGATGTCTGCTACAAATAATTCCAGTAATTCCTTTTCTATATGCTAAATTCTTAGCATTTACATTATGATGGGGTTACATCAATTTTAAAGAGATCAAAATTTGGCATATATAATCTTTTCATTTGGGAGCATTTTCTCATTAAATTAAACCAATATCAAACCAAAGTTGCCATCTGCAGTTTTATTTTTCCTTTCTCTATTTTTTTTAGTGTGGTGGCAACATTCACTGTGGGCATTTTTGATAAGTAGAACTGTATTACAGTGGCAAAAGAAGTGCAAATAATTTCTGTGACAGAGTGTAGAATAAAATGTAAAAGCCATTCTCATTAAGGAAACTGCAGCCCTTCCTCTGCAGTGGGATCACCATTAACCCTTTCTCAAGGACGTTTTGAATTCAGCTGGGGTTTCCCCATGGGTAAGCCAAGCATACATGTGAATTCTAGCACAATCAGAGCCTGACTGCACATCCCCATCTACACGCATCATTTTAAAGACCTGTGTTTCCTTGCAAAGCAATGGAGCTGTTTTGGTGCCTGTTTTGATGTGTTTTCACAAGGTAGAGACTTTGCTTTGTAACCCATTCTCTGGGTTTCTGCTGTTCATTTCCCTGGCCAACACAAGCCTAGTTGGACAGTCCCTTCTGCTGTGTAAATTGCACAGGCTTTCCCTTTTAAAAGTTATGGTGTGAAAGACAGAGTGTAAACACTATGATTCAGCCTATGACTGGAGTAAATTATCCTCTGCTGTCCTTAAAAGAGACTGTGTCATCAGTAAATACTATTTTTTTTAGTTTGTGTCTTCTGTGCATGGATCATCTCACCTACATTTTATCTGAGAGCAGAGCAAGTAATTTCCTACATCATACAGGTGGACACCATCTGGACAGAGTATCCTCAGGCAGTTAAAACTGGTATCTTTGTGGTATGTTGTAGGCCTTTGGATAAAATTTAAATATTTCTTTATGTGCTATTTGACCTTGTGTTGCATTGTCCTCATTGTAGTAGAGTCTCAGCTGTACTATACCCTTTGACCACACAAAAACTAATTTTCCAAGCAGAAAATTAAGCTCTCTACATCCAAAGAAAGGTGCCTAGTGTCTCCTGCTTCCCATCTTGAAAGACCCAAATATAGGAACTAATTTTGATAAGGTTGTAATTAATTTCTGGGGTAAGCAGAACATCTATTTTGAGAAGTCTGTCCCTCCTTAGCTTCCAAAGTTGTGTCCCTCAAAAAGTGCTGTTAGCTTACTTACCTGCCAGCTCACTGCTTCCTTGTGGTGTGGCAAGGGTGTTCCCTGAGAATTCAAGACTCCTGCAAATGGCAAGGCATTACCATATTTTGGGTTAGTTACATGTTTACTTTTTGCTACAGAAGGTTAAAAAATATTTTTTTGGATCAAACAGAATTCCAGATGTTGCATGGAGCAGGACCTTTTCTCCAGAGAACACACTAGTGTTGTATTCGACCTACTTCTGAGTACTTTTTATTTATGGTGACTGTTGCTTTGTAAGCAGGTCATCCCATTACTTAATGGCACACTAGGACATTTCTCACACCGGATCTGATTGAAACAGAGCCAGAGAGCAGGTCTTGAGTATCTTGCAGGGGGTTGCACAATCTTGCTGTGATGTGCACACCCTCCTTTTTGGATCACCTTGTCCCTTTATTGCTTTTTTTCTTCCGAAGTTTCAGTAAGTTCTCTAACACATCACATCTGGTTCCTTTAGCCCCTTTATCTGAGTGTGTTTTAAATTCATCTTTGTTTGCAGAGTCTTGACACAGCGGGTTCCCAGTTTTAATAGTCTGCAAATGAAAGGCCCACATTTCACACGCTATTTTCAGCACTGTTCTATTAAACTGTAACATTGAAAAGAAGAGTGTCCTCTTCAAGTGAAGAAGAGCACGTTGCTGCCTCATATCTAAATCACAGCTTCTGTTATAGATCCTCTCAGTTATTCCCAGGTCTCAAAACGTCTGGTACTTTCTTCAGATCTATAGTTCTTGGAGTTGTAAGTGTGAACCTCAGCATTAGTGTTTCTGCTTTTTCTTCTAAGTTTTTTGTTTAAAGGAGTTTTGCTTTTGTTTAAAGGAGTTTTAAAGTAAGTGTTTTCCTCAAGGAAAAGACAGAGATGCCAGTTCTCTTTCTTGAAGTCTCAAAAGTCACTAGGCCAGTGAAAATCATCCCAAGTATGTTGTTTTGAAGGTGTCATTTTACAGTACAGATGATTTACTCTTCACACCTTGTGTGTTTTGTCTTGTATGTGCTTCTGAGAGACTTTGTGCACAGGTGTGGGTTCCGTGGGCTGGCTGCCCCCAAGGTAGGGGAGGTTCATTTACTGAACATGGTAACTTCAGTATCATTTGATCCTCTCTAATGCCACAGAGAGAACCTCCCCTCACCACTAATTTATATACTTGCTTTCCCACCCCTGGCCTTCATGGCCCTTGTAGGACTGCATCTACTGATCTGTTTGTTTTCCAAATCTTTGCCTTGCTGAAATGGAAGTCCCATTTGTACAACTTGCTGTTACTTTTTGGTCTTGGCATCCCAAGTGTGTTCTAATGTTTCGTCAGGTTTCTATTTATTCCTTTTAAATTGGTTTATGTAAAATTTAGTATTTTGCCCCCTTATTGCTGCATTTGTGACCCTTATCTTCAAAATAAAGACACTATTAATTCTTCACTTATGCAGCTCTCTGTGGAGAAGTCAGAGGTTGGAATTGCCCAGCATACCTGGTCCTTTCTTACTCTTCCATCTGCAAAGCACAATATTACCACTTTTCTTTTGATTTGGTGAGCTATAAATACAGCTACTTTAACTTCTTTCCTACTGTCATTCCCTTTAACTTATCCTGTAGTTGCCACCTCTGTGTTTGAATTTCATTATATGGTCAGACTGCTTTTCCCCGGCATTTAACCTCTAGCCTGGTGGACCTCAGGGGACAAATTACAATCTATTTTCCACTGAAATTAAATGTGAAGCCTACTAATCCTGTAATGAGAAAGTCAGTGGACATCACTGGTATCTGTGGATAAGAACAGCTCCTTCTACCTGTAACTATGTACAGCTAATTTAAGCATTTAATTTATTTCTTTTCACTAAGTGTGTGGACTATAGGTTGCTGTTATTGCCCTGTAATGAAGATTAATGATTTTTACAGTTTTCTGAGGCAGGAAAACTGGAAGGAAATACCTGGCCTGTGGTGAATATTTAAGCTGTTTTTTGAAAAACATGAAATCACAGTATCTACCTGAGGTTTAGGGTAGCACAGAGCCACACCTTGATGTACGCCCTGAGTCTTTAAACCTTTATTAATGTGTTTTCTGATTTACTGCCACTAAGAATAATGAAGTGGGTGTGTGGAGAGCAACCTGCATGGCTAATGAGCAGGCTGGCTAAAGAGCAGGCTGGCCAGCAGTTCTTTTCTTTTACCCCATCATTTACAATCCTGACAAGAAGCAGTCCATGAAATGGCTGGAGGCATTGAATTTTGTGAATGATACAGCAAATTTCTACAGAAGCCCTGAGTGCAGCTCTCTCAGCCTGCTGCTGTGCCTGCTTCCCAAGGCTGTGGGCATTCCCTCTTTCACCCCTGCCTCTTCCCTCTGTGCCCTGGGGGCTGCTGGGCTGCAGCTGCAGCTTCCAGCATGTCCAGTGGAGCTCTGGACATGCATCAGCCCCCTCAGGCAAACCCATCCAAAGGCACCTTCACACCATGCACCCAAGATGGGCACTGCAGACTCAGGGCTACTCTTGCACAATTTGGTGCGTGGGAGGGATTTCTCTTTCAAGTTTTGTTTCTGAACATGTGCTTTTTTGGCATGATTTAATGAGTATTGTAGAGTATAGAATAGAGAAAGTAAAAATAATATGTTGAGTCCAACAGGAGAGAAAGGCTTACTTTCTTGGGAGTAAAACTATTTCAAGAGCTGAGCATAGTAATGCACCATTTACATTTTAATTCAAATACACTAAAATAATAGAATTTAGAAAGGAAGAGGCGAAGACAGATTTTACTCCAAGCACTTGCTAAATTTTTAGATTAGATGTTAGGAAAAGCTTCTTCACCAAAAGGGCTGTCAAACCTTGGAACAGGCTGCTCAGGGAGGTACAGATGTGGCACCTGGGGCCAGAGTTTAGTGTGGACTTGACAGTCCTGTTTTAACCATTGGACTTAAAGATCTTCCAAGTCTCTTCCAACTGAAATGATTCCGTGGTTCTGTGATTCTCATTTCTCTGCTCTTTCCCCATATGCAAAAGGCAGAACTAACATTCAGTACCTGCCCTAAGCAGCTGCATCTTGCATTTCTCCCATGGTGAAGTGTGTGATTCCCAAGGCTGGTACAGGGGCTGGTGCCCATGGCCATCACATCACCTGCAGGGCATTCCCATTCCCAGGACAGAGCCCATGCTTTGGAAAAAGAGCCTACAGAAAACACAGGGATTAACCAAGGGTAGGTGGCAGCACAGGTTGTGGTTACTGTTTTAATACTGGGTTTATTTGTTTCAAATCACGGCTTTTGGGTAAATCATGTTCATCCAACTCATATGCAGAAGAATATACTTCATTTTTCAGAGTGCTAAAATTGTGAGGCTTTTCTCTTTCTCCAAGCAGAGGAGCTGTGGAAGGAATGGGAGACATGTTGTTCAGAAAGCATTCTGCAAACCAGAATGTATTTAAGAAACAGTCTTTGAGAAATAAATCACTACCTGCTGAGCCAAGAGTCTTTCACGTGCTAACACTCTTATGTGACAGGAGTTAAACTGGAAGATGACAGGCTTTGAAGCTTGCAAGGCTGGGAATGTCTAAAAATTTTTATATAACTAAAGTAATAGCTGGATAAAATGGTGTCTTTCAGACTTCAAAATGCTCTCTGTAGAGTGCCATGAATGTACATGAGATCACAATCTTTTACCTATTGTGAACGATAAAAAATACCCCACTCCAAAACCCAGAAGCAGAAATTTTATGCCACTTCTGTTCAATAGCACTAAGGACCTCAGGGATAAAGAAGTTTTAGAGATGAATTTGGATTGATTTCAGATTTATAACCAAGCTTGAAATCAGATTTTTCTAATAGTTTTAGGTTTCATTGTAAAAATGGCAAATCCACCATTCATCAGTAAACCAAAGTATTTAATTCCCAAATAAGTGCTAAGAGGTGTCTGTCAATATTAAATTTGTTTGCAAAGTTACAGCACATTAAGGCTGACATAAGCAGCAAGTGTAAAAATGGGATTAATCAAAGGATGATTTAGTACTCTGAAAGAAGAATATGAAACTCAGTGTGGATAAATAGTAGACAAGCAAAGAAGGACAAGACCATTTACAAGATGTTTTGAATTAATTTAAACTCCTCAGTAGGCAAGTGTAATGAATTCTGTGACAAGAAAGTGCTTAGTTCACTGCAGTCAAATTAAGCCCAACAATAATCATATGCATCTTATAAAATAGAATAAAAATGTTGAACCTCTGAAAACACAGTGTAATCTTGCAGTTATCTAAACAGAGAATCACACAGGAAAAAACCCAGATTTCTGTCAATGTTTGTGTCATGATCCAGAATCATTTTACATAAGGGCCACAGAGGTTCCATGGCAAGTAGCTGTTCCAAAGCTGCTGAAGTGAATATGTTTAGTTTCACTGGCTCCATTTTGCTTTGTGTGGACAGGTTGATTAGCAGAGTATTTGGGACAAAAAGCAGGCCATGAAGTATTCCACATCATAACTTTGTCTTTCACCTTGTTCTCCATCCCCTGATGCAGTGGTGGTGGAGAGGGAGGCGAGAATGGGAAGCTCAGGTGCAGCTTTTCCCATGGCTGTTTATATCCCCTGTGCTGGATGGAACAGGACAGAACTATGTGCCTCTAAACCTGAAATAGCTCTGCTAAACCTTCTTCCCCTTCTGCCTCACACCACATCCCCACCACAGAAGAGGTGATGCATTAAGTGAGGGGGAGGGATCAGGAGAAACCCTCCAGTCCATGCCAGAAGGATGAGGCAATTCCAGCTGCCTTGAATTTGCAGGCTCGTTCTGACAGCTTTTCTGTCTCCATCTTCCTATGAAGATGAGGCCAGAAAGGAGAAAGGTTTTCCTGCTGAGACTGCCTCTCTGCTTCTGACTGCTCGAGGCATGGTGGTAGGAAGAGCTTTCTCTGCTTGTCTAAGATGTCAGCTTTGACCTCAATAAAACTAGCATTACTTGCAAAAAACCCCACTCAAATGCCAAATACAATCCCCCAACAAAAAAACCCCAAGTCACAAGAGAGAACAACATGAGAAAAACTCTAATTGCACATCTGTTCAACAGACTTTTGTGATAACTCAGCAACAGCTAATTGAAACTCCTGGATCATAAATATGCTTTCAGCCAAACTGGAGTTTACTTTCCCTGATGCTATCTCTTTTCAACTCCCCATTGCACTCTGAGGTTCTGGTGGTCAGGATTCCAACAATCTGTCACTTGATGGGAAAATTAGAAGTTGGGTCCATTCAATTATAATGAGCCAAACCTCTGTTAATCTGCATCATCATGTCTCCACGGATTTCTGGGAGCTCTGTCACTTTGCATTAGCTGAGGATCTGGCCTTATGTAATTAGATGTTTTCACACTCGTGTGGAGATATGCCCTCCTCTGACAGTCTGTATTACAGGCTCCCTTGGTTTGAAAACAGATACACTCCTCCTTGGGAGGCAGCAGGACACACAAGACCTGTGAATGTGTATAAGTTTTCATGAGATTTCACTAAGCAACATATTTAGGGTTGACTTTTTGGAAATGACAAAGTGCATTGGAAAGGGAGACCAGAGGTTTCAGGATCTTTGAAGGGTTCTTGGTCTCGAATGGGCAGTTGGGTTAAAGACACAGCTCCAGGACTGCTTCTTGTCACACAAAGCTCACTGAGGCTCCCTGCCTCTCGATTGCCATTCTGACGTAATTTTTGTGACATTTTCATGTTATTATGCAAGCCTGTAGAAATCATGACAAGACTAGGAAATGTTGAATATATGCGATGCTAGTAATGTGAAATTCATCCATGATGGATATACTTAGGTCTTTGAGGGATTTAGCTGCTTTTGGCAATTTTGTGTTCCTTTTGGGTGATTTGAAGAGGTGTTTGCTTTGACTTGTGGGTTTAAGAAATATTTGTGCTTAGGTAACGCTTTTATAGTGCACCTCTAGAATGAACTCCATGCAGTTTTTAACCCAAGGACATAATTTTTGGAGTATTGAATCACTGCTTGCAAGTTCTACAGTAGATTCTAGCTATTCCACTGTGGGAAAGCATTGGTTTTTTTTCTCTTTTCATTTTATATTTGTTTATATTAAGACCACTTTTCACTGACGTCAGAGACCTATCAGGTCAAATCTAATCCTCTATATCTCACGGTGCGCTGGCTAGATTAGCCCTAATACTTGTGTTTTCCAGCCTGTGTGGAGGCAGCTTTCACCTTGTAATGATGTCCTCCCTGGAGCTGGTTCTAGGGGATGGTTGAGCCTGTAGGTTCTCACTCCTCACCTTCACAGAGCCAGGGACCTTGTCAGCATCCCTCCTTTGCCGAGGAATGTGGAGCGAATGGCCATCTTTGAAATTGCTGCCAGGAGCTGGTGAATTTGCTCCACCACAGCAGATGGGTTTGAATTCCAAAGCTGCATAGATTGTTTGGAAGTCTGCCTCCCTCCCCTCTGGCTGCTGCTGAGGTGCTGGTCAGTTCTCCTCTCCTTTTCATGAGCTGGAAAGACTTCTTTCACTGGGGAAAAATGCACTGTGGTTCCTGTGGAGAAGTGTAGTGCTCAGAGCAGTGGGATGACTGTCTCTGTGTGGGATTTTGAGGAGAGGAAGGGATGTGTCAGAAAGAAGGCCAAAAGAAGGAGCAGTTGGAGACATCTGGTCAGTGGCAGCAGGGCAAGATGCTGAGCACTGGCACTGGAGTGCTGAGCTGGTGAGAATAGCTTGTGAGTGGCCCATGCAAGGAACAGAAAACACCGTATTTCTGGGCAATTCACAACAGAATCCTTGCTCAGTGAATATTCTGCTTTAATGAGTAGCTCTAGAAGGGAGCATGAAGCAAGAAGTGATGTCCCCATTTATCCTCAGTGCAAGTTTGCAGGGCAGGGCTGGAATCTGACTCCATGGGAGAGCAAACAGAGGTTCCTGCACCTCCCAAGCCAGTGCACGTGTCAGCACAAGGTGAGTCAGGGCTGCCCAGAGGCACTGGGCAGATGGGAGCAGAGAGCTGCAGACACGTGCACACATCACCAACGTGTCCTTGTGTGCTGCAGGACAGTCCCCTCCAGAGCTGCTGTGATTGATTCCATGGGAAGGGTCACAGCTCCAGCCCAGAAGGGACTGAAGCACCTCTTATCCTCGCCCTGAATTTTCTTCTTTCTCTATTCACATTCTGCCAAAGTTGTTTTCAAGGAAATTTTTTCCCCCAGCCTACTGTGCTGCCAGGTTGGAGTAGTGTGAAATGAAAAAAAACACATTGAAACAAACAGCACAAGTTTGGTTTTTTTGTTTGGGCTTTTGAGAATTTAAAAAAAGGATCCTGTGGCTCTGCTGCTGAGTCAGCACTGGTTGGATGTTATTTCTGAGCGTGATTTCTGTGGTCAAACTTTACACAGAACTTTGATGTTTAATGTGCTGGTCAATTAAAGCATTCTGCTATGCTAGAAATGATGTGGTGGCTTTGTGTGGCTCACTTGGTATTGCCAAAATGGGTCAAAAGTATCAGGAGAAGGTTTAATCTCCCTGTTTACATAGTGTCATTTTGCTTGCTTTGTGGTTCATTGTTTTCTGCAGCGACTGGGATATAGTCTAAGAACAGCAAGCCTCCTCTCTCGTCTATGTGACAAAAATAGCTGGTGCTCTCTGCTGCTGGTTTGATTCGGGTGGTTATTGAGGTTCAGCTGTGTTGCACTGGAACTGCCTGCTCTGCTGAACAGAGCTCCCCTTAGCTGGGCACTGGCTGTCCTGGTGCCACCTGGTCAGGTGTGGATGTTTCTGGCCAAACACCCTTGGTGGGTGAACCACATGGGTGAAGTTTTCTGCAGAGCAGCCCAACAGACCCAGTGCTGGCACAACTGTGGTGGTGCCAGACAAAGAACAAGAAGAACAAGTGCTTGGGGCAGGACCTTTTAAACAGTTCTGTGGCCAGGTCTGTCCTCCCAGGGTGAACCCTCCTGTCCTTGCACAGCACAGGAGCCCCAGGAAAAGCTTCAGGAAGGCATCACCTTCTGCCGTGGGAAGGTTTTCCACAGCGAAGATCTGCACACCTTTAGATGCCTTCTGACTCTTTAATCAGACTGGCAGAAAAAGATCTGTCCAGCTGTTTTTGTAAGAGGTTCAATAATGAGATTTACTTTAAAGCAAGTAAAAACCTTAGGAAGGTTTTAAGATTGTACTTTAAAGTGTAAGCTTGGTATATCTGTTCTTTTCCTAGGGGTGTTTTATTTGATTCTGGTATTAAACCAGGAGTAGGTCCAAAGCCCATTAACATAAATGAAAAGGGTTTTATTGACTTTGATGGGATTTGGATCATGCTGCACTAATTAAATAGTAAAGTATCCATTAGTAGTGAAGAAAACAGAAGAGAGGAGAGCCAAATGCTGTTGTGACGAACCCTGAGAAGTTGAGTGAACTGCAGCCAAAGTCTCAGCATCTTTACAGATGAGCTTTTCCATATTTCTCTCAGTCCTTCTGACACAGATACATGGTGGATTTTTAAGAGAACTGAATTTATAATGGTCCTTACATTTATCCTGCCTACTTACAATTTTCATAGACACATTTAGTTAATAAATATTACCTTATTCAAGGTAAAAATAAGAAAAAAATGGGAAGTAAGGTGTGACAGAATAAAAAGTTATGCTTTAAACAACATTGAAATCGGGTACTAATAATTTGTGCTTACTTTGCCTGAGTATTCTTGTAACATTCTTAAGAAACACAGATTTACTAGATTCCAAAGAAAAGAGAAACAGCTTCTCACTGTTATTGATGTAGTAAGCAGAAGTAAAAGTTAGTACCTTATGTGTCTGGAAGATCTGCATAAAAAGTGGGTTTTATTTAAAAAATAAAATTAAAAAAGGCTGTTCTGGAACTGGCCAAAATCGAGCCATGTACAGGCAGCTTAAAAATACAGTAATAAATGAATTTATATGGGCTGCTGGATGGATGTTAAAAGGATCTGGCCTTTAAAACTCAGAAATGCTGTTCCTCATTCCTCTTGCTGTGACCCACTTTGCCTGGGTGGCAGCAGTGGCCCTTGAATTCAGTAGCCTACAGCCCTGCTGAGACAGGAGGTCTGCACTCACAGAAAGCATTTATAGGAATTTCCCTGTGACAGTGGGATGGTTGGGAAACACCCCTCATCTGAAACAAGCTGGATGTGTTAGGATTCAACTGTAACCATGTGAGCTGAGGTTTTGAGGACATGAGGAGCCCATCTGTGTTTGGCTGTCAGTTCTCCTTAGGAGTCTTTGACAACACAACCCTAAATGAGATGTTTCCTAAAAACAACTTGCTGGCATTGTTTGTCTGCTGCTGCATTTACTGAAGGACAGTGCTCTCAGGCCAATTCACAAGGTTTCTTCCATTTCAGATACTTGTCATCAGGTTTCCTAGCACCCCCTCTCTTAAACTTAGCAAAAAATCGGTTTTCCCACCTTCACTGCTCAGGTATTTATGAAGAAATAATGTCTGCAATTTGGTTTAGATTTTACTAAAGTTATCAGGCAAAAATGTTGATCATGCCACTGATACCATGACCCCATCTTCTGTGTTTATAAGTGTATCTTGGCCTTCTACTTGCAAAAATCATGAGGTCTTGTCAGCTGAAGCTGAAGATTGGAGAGTAATTTAAGTTGAATTGTAGATCAGTACATTTTTCAATTCTGTGATGGCCCAAACTCCCAAACAAATAAGTGTTCTAGTAGACTGAAATTTTCTAGAAGACTCAAAATAGGAAAAGATGAGAGTCAGTCTGAGGCCCAGCAGCTCAAATGCTCTTCTGTGCTTCCAAAAATAAAGTGTCAGAAGTAGAACCCTTTGTCCCCTTTTTATAAATCTTCTTTCAAATACGGTGGTTAACTAAGAGAAAGTTTTCGGAAGAAAAACAAAAGGTTTTATGCTTTATGTAAGAAAGATTAAATGGAGAGGGTTTTTTTTCACCTTGAGTACATGGTTGTGTAGGAATTGTGTTTTAGAAACAGGCTTTTCATAAGGCTTGCAGATTAAAACTGTTATTTGGGGAATTCAAAGTTGTTCTTGTGCTTGTTGGGAGGTCAGGGAAACAGAAGAGAGAAGCAGGAGACTCCTTTTATTGATGATGAAAGATGCCACTGCAGAGCACTACCCCAGAAGGGCAGGTGTCACCTTGCAGTGGTGACTGGTTGCAAACAGGGTTATAAAACAGGGCTCAGGAAGCAACTGAGAACTGCCAGACTGCTCAAGGGTTTAATTCTGCTCTTTTCTGATCAGTTCTACTCCTATATTTGTTCTGTTGGCCAATGTGGGTACACAGGCAAGTAAGGTTATATAAGAGTTAAAGGTTTAACCCTTCAAAGAACATAACCATTCATTAAAGTGATTTCATTAATTATGAAAAGAAAATTAAATGGAGACTCCAGCACATGGGAATATAGAGATGGATTTGCTTCAAAAGAAACTATTTCAATATAAAATTGCTTTTTGCTCTGAGACAAGGAAAATAATCCAAAATATAATGGAAATGCTTTCATTACATTTGGCTTTATTGTTTCTAAACAAAAATATTTCTGTTTGAGAACAAATGAGAAACTAATTTTTCCCCATCCTAAACCTAATTTGGCAGCCAACTAATTTATTGGCCCAAGGTTGGTTTTTTTAAAAAATTCCTAATGTAAAATGTTGCCTTATGTTCCAGGCAATACTGCATGTGTTTCCATAGCAACCTTTTCTCATGTCTTGAACTTGTCAGCATCAACATACGACATTTTAAACTATAAAGCATTTGCATGTACTGCTGCCTCTTTGGACATGAGTGAGATTTGCCAAAAAACTGGCTTCTTGCAGACAGTGAAGTTAGGGAAAGGTGATGGACTCCGAGATTCTTTGTACCTCCTGCTTGTTTACAAAGAATAAGGAAGTTCTTTGAGTTCTCACTGAACTCAGGCAATGGGATGCAGATTCCTGCTTCCAGCTCCAAGGTCAACAACTAACTCAAAGTCTGGTTTTTCCCCCAGGACTGTTTGTCAGTGGGTTCTGTGTCTGATTCTCTGCACTGTGTGTTTTTGAGCTGCCTGACTTTTCTCAGGTGCACCTGCTTCTCTGTTCTGTGTTCAGCAGAGTTGTTCTTGACCCTGGACACGCACAGGCTTTGGACAGTGATGTACACCAGATCTCTCTCTGTTGCTCTGATGCTTTTCATTTTAAACCTAGGGAATGGTGAACTCTTTTCAGGTTAAGTGCAGCCTAATCCAAGTGACAGTGTATTTGCAAAACATTTGGGAAATAAAAGAACTGAAGAAGGGGAACAGAAAAGCCCTAGTAAATTTGGAGGAAATAGAAGAGATGGTGTTCCAGTGAGCAGTAAAGAGAA
Source organism: Phainopepla nitens (assembly GCA_013400175.1). NCBI lineage: Eukaryota > Metazoa > Chordata > Aves > Passeriformes > Bombycillidae > Phainopepla > Phainopepla nitens. The sequence goes on from VXBQ01010104.1 coordinate 112,804, forward strand.
ATTGGTTTGACTAGCCAGACATAATTGTAAAACATTCTCTGGGAGGGAGCACTAATATAATTGTATGTTATATGCTTTTACTGTCTTCCTTTTTATCTGTAGCATGGGTTGGCTGCTGATTTGATCTTCTAAAATATGTATTTACAGATATGGACAAGCTGCCAAAAACATGACTAATACAAAAATGCCCATTGATCTCTTTTTAAAGCCTGTATTAGCACTGCTCTCTGGAAGATAATAATCACTTCTCAGTCTTTATACTATTTATACAGACACCTTCCTAAAGGATAGCTCTACTTTTCCAAACAGAGAGGAACATTTGTATTTGTAAGTCTTGTGAGGCCAGATTTTGATACTGTGTGTATGGGGACTAGAGGGGTGGCTTCTGTGAGCAGCTGCTAAAATCTCCCCCCATGTCCCTTTTGGTGCCACTGGCTCCAAAAGGGACCCACTGCTGGCCAAGGCTGTGCCCATCAGTGATGGTCATAGTGCCTCTGGGATAACATATTTTAGAAGAAGGAGAAAGAACTTGCAGCTGTGGTCAGAGGATTGAGAATGTGATAGCAGCAGCTCTGCAGACCCCCAGGTCAGTGCAGATGAAAGGGAGGAGGTGCTGCAGGTGCTGCAGCAGAGATTCCCCACCGTGGGGCTGGGTGTCCCCATGCAGCCTGTGGAGGAACACGAGGGAGCAGAGATCCACCTGCAGCCCAGAGAGGACCCCACACTGGAGCTGGGCAGGAGGAGAAAGGAGCAGCACAGACAGCGTGTGATGAACTGACCACAGCCCCCAGTCCCCATCCTACTGCACCATTGTGGGGAAGGAGGCAGAGAATTCAGGAGTAAAACTGAGCTTGGGAAGAACAGAGGGATGAGGTGGAAGGTGTTTTTAAGATTTGGTTTTGTTTCTCATTACTGTACTATGATTTGATTGGTAATAAATTTAATTAATTTTCCCCAAATTGAGTTTTGTCTGTGACTGGTGAGTGATCTCTCCCTGTTCTTATCTCAAATTAGAGTATTTTGTTATATTTTATCTCCTCTGTCCATCTGAGGAGGGGAGTGATGGACTGGCTTTGGTGGACATCTGGCATCCAGCCAGTGGCCCCCCACCACAATACCACTCTCCTATTTTGGCTGTCAGTGTGTATTTGGATTTATCCTTCACACCATTACGTAGGAGAGAGCTGATTTATGCAGCAGGACTTGTCATGGCCTTAAACCCTCACTGCAGTGGTGCATCTCCACATAAGAATAAAAACAGGTCAATGGCTTGTTTTTCCTTGATTTATGTCTTTATGGCTTGGAGCAGGACACTCCTTTTATTGATGACTCTGTGCATTCAAAAGATGTGGGTGTAGATTCTTTCCTCTGTCTTCACTGAAAATAGATATCACGGTGATGTTTAACTCTTAGGAACCCTGCTGAAGCATCCCCCCATGCACTGCTCCTTACAGGGTGTCCCTGTGCCATTCTCTGGCCCACAGGCACTCACAATTCCTGGGGGAGCTGTGGCCCTCTGGTATTCATCAGAGGGGATGGTTTTTCCAAGTATGGAATAAAACTTTCTCTGTGAGACCTGAAGTGATGGTGGAATGACCTTTAGTGATTTGTCTAGGGCTGGGCATGAACTCTGCTCCCAAAGCAGAGCAGACACTGTTTGTGCTGAAGTAATAACTGCAACAAAAAACAGTTATAAAACCATCTGGGCATGTATTTGTCAGTATAGGACATGAAGAGCCCATGTTTATATTCTGGGGTTATAACTTTATCAGGACACATGGGAAGTAAATGCTTGAATTTCTTGTGGACTTTCTTCATAACTAACCTGGTTCAGTATGTTTTTGGGCCAGTGCTTTGATCTAGCTGGGATATAGCCAGAAACAATTTCATACTTTTAGTTTGCTAATCAGGAAATGAGATAATTCATATTAAAAAAAAAATTCTTTTTGGAAAAAAAAAATTGGAATCCTTCTGGTCACTTTGCAGGCATTAATTTTCAGATAAAGAATTTCTGTTTTGCTTCTGAACCATCCAAATCTTTAATACAAATATCATAAAGCTCAGTGTTTTCTGTGTTCCTTAAATCCAGTTTCAGAGAAAAAAGTGACCTTTCCTTCCTTTCAAAATACAGCTGCTCTTCTTGAAATTCTAGCTGTGTAAATACACTTGTTGCTCTCTTCTGTTAGTTTTCTGCATCTTTTGCTCAGTGAAGTGTAAAACAATAAATGCCATCTTCAAATCCTCTTTGGAAGACTGGGAATGTTCTGTTCTGTTGTTGCTGAGGGAATTACTGAGTTTCAGTATTGCAAATATTTCAGTATTCAGTTTTTGCCCCTGGTTTGTAAGGAATGCTACCATTGTCCAGAGTTGTTCTTACATGAACAGTTCTAAAGTGTTGGTCCCTTCCTTGATTCATCCTCTGATTTAATTCTCTTCTGCATGTTGAGGCCCAAACTGAATAGCATCACTCACTGCTTCTGAGAGAAGGAAATTTGGGGCTTCAGTGTCCCAACGTTGGTGTCTGTTGCCCTTCTCCCTTGCTGGAACCGTCACCCTCTGAGCTGCTGATGAGCTGCAGTTCCCTGGCTCCCTTTTCCTTGCAGGGTGCTGGTTCAGCCTCCCCAGGGAAGGAGAGGGTGAAGTTGGGGGTGGTTGGAGAGACAATTTTTGGATCATAAAGAGAGAGTGGACCAAATGTGGCATATGCAGCTTTCTGCCTTGGTGGCTGCTTGATCTCCCTCTCTTAATCTTCCCCAGCCATAGACACGAGCCATGTCAGCAACAGGTATTGAAGCATCCTTCTCTTTCCCATTTGTAGGAAATCAGTGGACGTGGCAATGCTTGGTGGCTTGAGAGGGGTCAGCTCGGCTGAGTCCAGCAAAAAGTGACTGCAGTATTACTTTACTTTCATACTGAAGTGGTTGCACCGATTTAGAAATTGAGAATTATTCGATTTTTTGGGCAAGTACAATTAAAAGTCAACAGATGAAAATTAATTTAACTATAATTTTCTTTTTATCAGGCATCAGAGTCATGTTTTTCTTTTCATATAACCTTTGTTTTTAATCTTTTGCATAGAGCTTACCAAGTACATATTGCTCTTTCCTTTAGAAAAAAACATCTTTTCAGTTTCTGGGTTAAGATTTATGGAAAATACTGGAAAAGGGAGGTTTCTTGAAGTAGTCTGTATATATCATTATATTTCAGTGTGCTTGAAACATTATATTGTATATTGGTCCACGTACCACTGTTTGCAAAAGACAATTAACTCTTTTTGTGGAACTGACAGAAAATGAACATAAAACATTGATGAAATAAAATTTGGGCTGAGTAGTTTAGACTATTGTACATTCAAAATCCCTTAAATACTTATAAAATGGAATAAATTGGCAAATGATGCTGGTGCACCTCTAGAACATGTGGGAAAAATGGGTAAAATAAGTAAATCTCTGTTACTTTCATACTTACAGGGAGCATAATGTCATTAAGAAAGGAAAATGCAAAACATGTGATAGCAGATGCCAGACAAACCACAGTGCTCCAGCTCTCACAAGAAGCCCCCTTTTCAAGCTGTATGTGGCCCTGGCCAAAGCATTCTTTTTGGACTGAGTTTTTCATTCCTGGTTTTAGGCCAAAGGTAAATTCTCCTCTGTGTGGAAACTTTGAATAAAACCAATTCAATCATTTTTTCGGATTCTCCCTCTCATCAGGGTTCCTGCCCCTTTCCCATTGCTGTGCCAATGCTGCAGCAGCTGTAAGGGCTCTGCCTTAGCTTCTTTTGGAGTGTTTTTGCACATGTTCACAAAAATACTGCTATGCTCCTTTCCCTATTATTTCTAATATCACCAAGAATGTTTATGATGCTGCTGATTGATCTCTTGGACAACACAAACCACAAAATCACCTGAAGTTAGGTGCAGCCAGCCTAAGAAAGTAGCTGAGACCCAAATCAACCCTCTCAGAAAAGCAGGAGTTTGAAACTTCCGCTGATACCGAAGGTTATAGTGGATTTTGAATTTCTGTTGAGTTATATAGGGAACTAAAAAAGATATGTGGTACCTAATGACACTACTTCCATATTCACCTGAGCTATAGTCTTAATTCTTTTGACCCCAAGGGTTTTAAGTATCTAAGTCACTGGGGCTGGGGCTTTGCAGATCCCACCTGCCTCTTTGTGGGGTGAATACCTTTGGATATGTAACCCCACACAGCTGAGTTTCTGAAATGTTGGCTTTTCTTGGATCTCCTTTATAGGCTTCAGAGGAAGTGAAGTCATGTGCTGGGCTTCACTGTCTTCAAAATTTGGCCCCAACTCTTTTCAAAATGGTTTCTTTAGGGTTTGTTTTTAACGCTTTAAAAACATATATATATATTTAAATTATCTATATCTGTCCTCTGCAATAGCAGTGGTGAGCATCACTGTACTTAGCAAAGAAGGAAAAGTGGAAGCAAGGACTTTTAAGTTGCTAGAGTTCTTGGATGAGGCCATGTGAACAGGTCAAGCAAGAGAAAGAGGACCAAAAGCACATTTCTACTGTTATTTGAAGGTAATTTTAAATTTCATTTGGTCTGGCTGGTGGAAAGACATCCACTCATGAACTTGCTTGATTTTAGAGATTTCAGAGCTCTTTTCATTTGAGCAACTTCATACTTTGGTGTCATCATTCTGTTATATAGACATTCCCCTGCTCACTTCTGGTTTTGTGCACCTGGATTTTTTTATTCAGGCAAAAATGGTGGATGCTGAATTGGTCAGTTTGGGATCCTTGATAGGCTTAAGTGTGCATGAAGCTGAATCTAAATAGCCAATTTCTTGCAGTGGCTTATTTAATTTCACTCAGGTTTTTTTCCCCTGATGATTTATAAAGTATTCATACCACGTTTTCCCTAATTGACTTAAGTTAGCTCTTCCTTTTCCAAAAGGAAACATGCCAAACTAAAAGATTTCAAATGAAGACTGTGGTCACATTGTCATTTTTTCATCATCTTGACTACAATATTTAGTAGTGGAAAAAACTGCTGATAAAATTATATGGTAAAGTGCTATCAGGCATTTAAGGAAGACAAAAGCCAAATGGAGTTGTCAGGAGACAAATCTGGCCACTACAGCAGTTATATCTCCTGCAAGTCTCAGTTGTAATCTGGGTTTCCATTCATTGAATAGCAGATAAGGAATAATCTCTTCTTAATGTAATAATATGGGCATTTGTATTTTTTTTGAGAATTAAGACTCATATTCTGAAGAAACAAATGCTTTATTTCAGTTTGGCTGGATATTCTGAATCTTTTAATTAAGAAAAAAAAAGAGAGCCTTTTAATCTAAAGAAATAACTGTTGAGTTTCTACTTGAAAGCAGAGAGAGAAATTTACTGTTGCTTTTACTTTGTTTGTTTAGTTTAGGTTTGTGGTTTTTTTTTCTTTTTAAGTGCTTGTGCGTCGAAGGCTGTAATTGGCTCTGGGGAAGGCCTTTTACTTGTGTTTCCCAGTCATGGATGTCTGCACTTATCTCATTCTTGGCATCCTCCCATTTCAAAGTAAGACGTGGCAGTAAAGTATTCTGAGGCAGTGCCAAAGAGCAGATTGTTGTAGGGAAAAAAATTGTTCCTTATATGTTATGCTGAACTCTTAAGCTTTTAAGGAATTCAACTTACCCATTTTTCCCTATAACATTACAGGAGAAGTTAGTTGCCACCCGAATAACAAGTTGCTCATGGGTGCTTTTGTGTACAGCTCATACATTTGGGTGAGGAATAACTTTAGTGTGTGTCCCTTTACCTGCTCCCCTCCCGGCTGAGCTGGACGTGGTCGCTGCGGGGAGCAGGGAGGTGTCTGGCATCACCCACGTGTGGTCTGCTCTGCTCTGCTCAGACTCTGAGGCAGCTGCTGGGGTGAGGAGGGTGGTCATGGTGTAAGAAACCCCGTGCAAGTCAGATTTGCTTTGTTTTTATTAATCTGATATTTTTGGGGTTTTTGCAAGTGATTTTTTATGAGGTGGAAGTGAAAATGAATGAGGGTTAACAAAGGAGGAAAAGCTGCTGGTTTTAAACATGTGGTAAGCATAGATCAGCCTTCCTTATAGCAGGGTTTTGCAGAAAATAAATCCTCTGCTAGTTTCCTCTGGGATGGATTAAGGCATTAATTAATGATTTTGGATATAACTCTATTCCCATGTAGTTCCTGTACCTGAGAACATGGAGTGCGGTTACAGAAAGGGAGAAACTTCTCGCATTAAACCACCTGTGTGTTGATTCATAAATCTGTGTGTATTAATCTGGGGGAATCTACTTTGGAAATGGAGGGGATCACACCATATTTTGGTGAAGTGTTAAATCTGGGCTGGAACGGGAGAAAGTGGTGGAAAGTCTGTAGCTGGGAAGAGGAGATTGCTTTGCTTCAGTGTCACGTGGACCATCAGCAGTGCTGGGTGAAATGGTGCAAGAGGGCAAAGTGGGACTGTCTACAAAGAATTAAAACAGGAGATGAAGGAGAACTGTATTTTTAATTGTGTTTCATCTGAGGCACATGTTCATTATCTCAAGACAGATATTTTGAGATTTTGTCCATATTTGAACTGGAACAAGAGAACAGTTTCTCCAGTTTTGCATCTGACTTGCATCCAAAGCAGATTTGGATGGGTGCCCCACCTGAATTGTTAAGGACTTGGAAGAAATCTTTTAGTCTTGGCCTATTTCTGGTTAAAATACATTCTTCTGCAATGGAGCAAAAGTGGTTTTTTTAAGTAAATGAAACAGACAGGAGGTGGATATAATCTCAAGAGATGAGGTTAAGATTTCAATCATCTTTTAAACTGATCTATTTTTGATAGGCAGTTTACTAAGACTTGACTGTTGGGCAGGTTTATGTAAACTCTCAGTAGTCTGTGGTATTGAGAAAACTGCACCAGGAAATTTGAGTTTGGGCACAGCATTTGCCTTATTTACTTGAAAAATCTCACAGTGTACCCACTACACAGAACGGTTCTCCTGCTGATTATGTGCTTCCTGTTCTGTTAATTAGGATGTCACTGCTCTTCCATATCTCATTTCTTACAGTAATTTCTTAATGAGTCACTTGAAGTTTTTTGGGCATGGGAAATCCGGTGAACTGGCTAACGTTTTCCTCTGATATCTGTTTTGATATCAATTATGCTTCAGCTTCCAATTAAGCAGGTCAGGGTGCATTAGCAAGTCTCCACTTCATGGCAAAATACTGCATAGAGAGATGGCATAAAACTAAATTCAAGATTATCCAGAGTAATTGGGACAGAAAATTATTTAGTTTGCCTTGCTGGAATTAGTCTGACTTATTGTTGAAATGCTGCCCGCCTCAGTTCAGTTCTCTCTGTAGTTCCAGGCAGAAGAAAGCCATTTGCAGCAGACTGTAATCTTTAATAAGGTTGTATTATGCAACTAAGTAAAGCAGGGTGAGGAAAGACTGGAGCTGAACTTCCTGAAAAAGTATGGACTGAAAATGCAAAAGAGATGAACTTGCAATTAAAAGGTAAAAATTACACATGATCTGTTGGACAATAGACACTGGTATTAAAGAATGGTGACTGAGAATATAATTTGGGAGAAGAAAAATAGACAAGTCCTGTACCACTAAGTTATTCACATCCACGTTTTTACCTTCTTTTCTCAATATTTCTAATAGCCTCATAGGCAATGTTCATCCATGTCATATTGACTTGCAGGACAAGTGAAAATGGTATCTGCTAAGCTTTATTAGAATATGTTAATTTGGCCAGGCTGTGTAGGATGTGCTTGGAATGTAGCAATTTGTACACTAAAGAAAACGAGAATTTTTTCAAATTAAGTGATAAATTTTGGCAGCATTTCTTAACAGAAAATGTATGTTGAGTTGTATCTAGAATGAAAACATGACTTTTAATTTGAGAAAATTGCTTTGCGCTTATCAGAGATTCTTCATACATCTGGTCATGATCAGAAATGGTCAGGGAAAAAAGTCTGAAAAGGAGTATATAACTTATACTGTAAAGTTCCAGTCTTTTTTTTTTTTTTTTTTTACTTATTTTTTGGGATGACTAGAATTCTGTAGGATCAATCAAGTGTATCAGTATAACTCTTAATAATAGTATATACCTTTGGCTCAAGTTCTTCCCCCTCCTCCCATATAAGAAATGAAATTTAAATCTATGTATATGGAAGATTGCTCTATGCAGAGTTGCTGTTCTTCTCTTACTATAATGCAGCTCTTCAGACCTCGATCACTGATGTTGAGTGAAGAATTCCACAGGCTGTGGATGGATCCAAGAACAAGACAGTGAATTTTTTAACTGCTTATAAAGAAGTTTCATACGTATTGATAAATTTTTTTGAGCGTTTTTGAAACCTGCCTTTTAAAACCTTATCATGCCTTATTATGCCCTAGGAAATCACTGGATGCTGTTCTACCAGATGTGCATGCACCAATTTCTCCTCTTTAGGATTCTGCCTTCCTGCACATCTGACAAAAATATCTCTGGACCACAGCTGTCATTTAGCACTTTGAAATTGAACCGTCTTTCATTACAGTTGGTATTTCTGACCTTCAAGACTGAAATTCTGAACGTGCCCCCTTGTTGGCATTGGGTTTTATGCTGTGCCTTAGGCAGTAATTTGCTGAACCACTCCTGTGCCTTCCAAAAGCCATTTTGTAATTAAAAAAGTCTTCAACAGAGATAGCTGCAAGGAAAGTAGAGTACACAGTAGACTCCTAAGGCTTCTAGTTTTTTTTTTTCTGTATCAGGGAAAGGTTTTGGAAAAACTTTGATTCCTACAGGCTTAAACAACAGCAATAAAAAGTGAGATAAAATTTGATGAAAAACTGATATAACTTATGAGAGCCAAGGTGTTAACCTCCATAAAGGGAACACTTTCTATAGATAGCACAGCTTGATGCTATGTGTAAAGTCCTGGTTGCATTACATATGTGTCAAAGTGCTGCTTAATTTTCTTAAATGATGATGGGATAGACTCTTCCCTATGTTCCTACTTAGCAGATAGACTCATGCATTATGTTCTGACAACTGGTTTTGCTTGGTGTGAGACAGGGTGGTGTTATTTTACCATGGATAAAGTACCTGAGGTGTTCTTAACTCCTTCTTTGATTGTCTTTGAATTAGAAGTCCTGCTTCAGGTGTAATATCAGGGCTGTAGTTTCCTTGGGTTGATGATACAGGCAGCTGCAGTCAATATTATGGTTAGTCCAGCTCTTCAATTTAAATGGAATGAAAGGAAGTTGAGTGCTTAAAATTAGGTCATTTTTAAGTATTTATTGAAGAGCCAAACTTAAGCATAGAGCTCAGTGTTCCAGTTTTAGTTTAACTAGTGGTGATGGTGTTTGTTTTGTTTTGCTTTCCTCACAAGACGCAAGAAAATTTTAAACCACTGCTACTTTTATGAAGAGAGAAAAAAGGGGTGCTCAGGACACCAGCATGCAGGCAGAAAAGAGAGCAGGGATGTGTACAAGAGTAAAAGTTGTTCTTTTCTTTAAGGATGAGCCATTAAAAAGCTTCTTTTTGTTTCTTAAGGCAAACCTGTGCTCAGGTGGGAATGTTAAATTTCTTGTTCTTTTCCCTGGACTTTTTATGGCCCCCTAACTAGAAGGAGAAATTAATAAGCATCTACTTGTTTACTCTGGTCCTGTCAGCTGAAATAAATGTCCCAATTTATCCCAAGCCCTGCTTACACTAAGGAAGTTCAGTTAGCTGACGGTAAATGAACCTGGGTCATCATTCATTAGTCTCTGTAGCTGGACAGAGTGTTCTGCGTTCTGCTCCACTTTTTTTTCCCCTCATACTTTTATATTTAAATACTCTTACTTGTTCAGGATGGGTGTTTTTACTCTGTCCCCTGAGGCCCCTTATGAAAATTGAGATGATGCGTCTTAACCTATTCTGTTAAGCAAAACTGCCTGAATAAAATACAGATCCATGTCTTGTGACAATAGCTGACTGCCATGGTGGGGAACACAGGTCCCTCAGGACTCACATGCTCCTTTACCTTCTCCTTTGATCTTGAAACAGATGAAAACTTCCTTTTATTTTTAATCACCTGTCCCTTGCTCTGCTGTAGTTTAAAAGGAGATTTCAGAAAGGCTTTAAGTGATATTAAAAAGACCACCATGAGGCACTGCCAAATCCCTGTGTCCCTCCCCTTGCCAGGGGCCATGTGGAGCATCTGTGCCTGTGGCAGAAGGAGCTGGAGAGTCCCAGCTTGGAGACCTGTACAGAGGCTCTGGCAGCAGAGCATTGCTGGAGATCTGTGCTGGAATTTCTTCTCCTCTCTCCTCTTGGCATATTTTGCTGTTTGGCTCCCAGAGGCAAGGTCTACCTCTACTCTGATGATGATGCTTTCCATTATATTAAGACTAATTTATGGCCATGGCAGGGAGTTGTGGTAGCAGGCTTAGGCAGTGGGCTTGCTGTCCCAGCTAATGCATTTGTGCCTAGAGCGGTTTTGATATATTCCCTTGCTTCCAGCGTGATTACAAATGCCCCATCTTTTTTTTTCACTGCTCCCAGCCTACAACTTAAGAGAAATTCTGCCTGAAACTTAGGAGAAGATGATGAAAGAGGGAGGGATTCTTTTATCTCTAGTTATCCATTTGTTTCTTGGCTTTGTGTGAGGTTTTTCTTCTTTCTTTCCTGTTGTATTGAGATTTGCAGGCAATTTCTCATCCTCCTCCTTTGATCCTCCTCCAAAATAAAAAAAAATAACCTCTCTTCCCCTGAAAGACATGCTTTTTAAAATGCTTATTTGTAATCCAGTTGTAAGAACTTAATCTATTAGTAAGATTCACGAACTGAGATTTTACAGCCTATTCTATTTATCTGTTTTATTGTACCTGCCAAGATTTTCATCTCAAGATATTTTCCTTTGCTCCTGAATTTTGAAATAACTACTTTCATGGCCAAATCACATATCCCAGTGCTGACATCCACTCTGTCCAGATTACTTGCCCTGCACAGAATGTACTCTCGTGTTTGGTGTCATCCTCCAGCATGACATTGCTCTGTGCAATGGAAGTTTCCTTGTAAACTGCAACAGCTTCTGGAACTGGATTGACCAAAGCTGAAGATGAGCCTGGCTTTTATAGGAGAGCATCTGAAGGATAATATTTACCACTTTCTTTAGTTTGTAACTTCTCTGTAAAGCTCAGCTTACTGTGATGGAACTTCACTGGAAGCTACTGATATTGGGAAAGGCTCGTGAACAGGTTGGAAGTGGTGTCTGGACTAATGGTAGGCTGCAGATATGGATAGATCCATCTTGGGTTGGGGTTTGATTTGGTTTTAGAACTTAAGTTACGATTTCTTTTGTATGTCTACACTTTCCCACTGCAATAGAATACATCTTTTATTGGTCTGCTTTGAACAAGGTAAATCTGGATGAAGTTAAAATAGTAAGAACGTTGGTCAGATTATATTCCTAGTATTTCCAAAAATTATTTCTTTCCCCTTTACGCCCCATAGGGAATTGATGCAAAGTGCCCTATGAAAAGAGCCTCAATTATTTAAGGACCTCAAAGAACTTTACGTAAATTAAGGATTTTTAAGAGCATGGAGTAGAAGAAACCTCCTGAGCTGCCGTGTGCCTTCTGCCGCTGGTGCGGGTGGCACGCACGTGCGAGGTCGTTCCTTTCTCATCTCCATTTCACAAACCAGCAATCTGTGGCAATTACACAGATGGGTCAGTGGCAGGGCTAGGACAAAGCCAGGGTTTTGTCTTGCAGTTACACTATGCTGCCCTCTAAACAAAATATTTACCAAGTGTAGAAGTCTCCATAGCAGTTCTGCCAGTTTCTAGCATCACTGTGTTCTGTGTGTTATGACTGTGAAGATTACAAATAGCGTGGGACAATGCCAATAATATTTTTACTGTAGATTTCTGAAGCAAATGGAATAATTAAATGGAAATTCATTTTGTGATACATATATTAGACAATTTTGTTCTAAAAATGGTCTTCAGTGTTTTATGATGGAGATGGTGGAAGGTACAACTCCCTGCCGTGCACTGATGGGAACAGGTGTTAACTCTGTTGTGATCAGTGAAATTGTTACATGAACACGAGGAGCCCAGGGGTCTATTTTATGATCTGATGTCTGTTTGGGAAGCTGGTTGAGCCAGAGGATAGAGTTCTGTCTCAGAGATGTGTAGCCACAAGTCATTATGAGCTTCCTGCTAATTCAGAAACTGCAGAAACCGAATCACACTGCTCCCGGTGCTGTGTTGATTTTGCAACCACTGTGCATTTCAAGAGAAAGAGAAGTTTCCCTACATTTAGCTCATTGTTAGGAAAATATCAAAGAATAAATATCCAAAGGCAAAGGAATCGTTGACAAACATCATGCAAAGTTGCAGATAATGAAAGTGAACATGCAGTAGTAGTTACTGGCTGGTGGCCTTTCCATCCAAGAGCATATGTCTTAGGTAGGAGGCTGCCTCATGGGCTGGGGATAATTAGTAAGTTTAAGTGCAAAAGAAGGAGATGAGAATCCTTTACTCATTACTAAAGCTTTTGGAAAATAGCTGAAAATGGTAATAAATTTTTGCAAAGCATTTATCTGATAAACTTTTTTGCAGCTAATTTACCAGCAAATGCTCTTTTAGCAGCAATCCAAACTATTGTTAGAGTTCCTGAAGGGTTCTTACCCTAGTTTGTGTCTTCAAGTGGATTGCTGAACTCTCAGCATAACACTTGAGAAGCATGGATCGGGCCACAGGAATTTCCTTAGTCTCCAAAGGTATGAATGTTGACATTGGATCTGATTTTAGGAAGTGTGAAGCACTCCAAAATCCCGAAGATGTTAATAGAAAAAATACGGAACAAAATTCTCTTTTTGCTAGAGGTGTGTGGAGCTGATTGGCAATGGGACTGGGAAGAAGAGGGCAGGATTTTCAGTTCAGATCTTAAAATACCTTTGAATAAGATGGAAGTGGTACTAAGGAATGAAAATGTTAGGTGTAGTCAGCACGTAGAAAGATAAGAGGAGAATTAAAAACTCTGCAGGGTGTCTGCCCTTCTCTTTGTGGAAGGGTTATGCAGCTAATTTTACAGAGTGGTTTGAAACTGTTGTGGTTTCTTTCATCAGTACTAGAGATGATGAGGGGAAAAGGAGTCAAAATTGTTGGGCCTTAAAAACATAGGAAAAATGTCTTCTCAATATAAAGATGTTTATTGATATAAAACTGTTTGTGAAGTGCATGTGTCAGAATCATGATGTGTAGTATAACTGCTAATGCATACATATAAATACTATAGTGAGCAAGTGGCATTATAAATTCTAGGGCACATTACAATGAATTATCCCAGTGACCTAAATAATTTTCTGTCAGAATGTTTTTTCCCTTTTACATTTTCAAATTGTCTGTAGTAAATCTTCCATGTGTTTCAGTGAGATTTATTCTTAAATCCTCACACTATTTACCCCTTAAGGTTGAAAGCTTGAATTTAAGATAAGCAGCCGTAGAAAAAATGCATGTTTCCCTTCCAGACAAGCAAACTACTTCTAACACTTACCTGACTTTATAGGGAAGGATGTGGGAGACATGAGGCTTTGCCATTTAGGCTCCATTAAACATATACACCTAGTGCTATAAACAGGATGTTAAATGTTCTCACTGCTTGCAGTTGTTGTGACTTGGCAGGTGTATTTGATGGAGTCCTTGGAGCTGCAGCCTTGTCACCAAGCATGTGTGAAACATAACTGATCGGAGTTGCAATACAAATGGGGATTGTGAAATAAACTCATTGTGGTATGCTGGAATAACCGGCCTATAATTAAATATTCTATTAAAATATGCACTTTATGTGGGGTAGCAGGGGTCACAGACAGGGACAAATTTCATGTGTATAAAATATTCCATTACTCAAGCAAAGCATAAAGGAATAAGAACTATTCTAAAACAGTCATTATTTGACTGCAAAACAAAGAGGAATATTAAGATTTATCTGCTTTTCTGGCAAGCATGAAATTCACTAATCCCTTTGAAGAACTCAAAAACTTGCCATATCACTGCCTTGTGAGCACCGTTTATAGATATCATTACTGCTAGCAGTTTTTTTGCAGAGAATTTGGGCATAACCTGCTCTAGGAGAGGTCCTGCATGTCAAAGTACAACTGCTTATGTGGCTTTATGATTTCTTCTGTAACCTTTGATCCAGACAGCTCCTGGGCTGAACACCAAGGCTTCTGCTCTCATTTTCTGGGTTTAAATCCTCCTGGGGATGTGTTGCAGTAAAGCAAATTTAAAGCATTCTGGCTCATTCCTGCTGTTCCACCCCCAAGTACAGAATAAAGTAAAAAAATAATAAAAACGATATTTTTATTCACATTGTCTTTTTGTCTCTTGATGCTGAGCATACCTTTTTGGTTGTACTAAGTTGTTGTTTACAAGTTATGGTTGCTTTTTTATTTACCTTTTTTTAAGCCTACTGTACAAATATGAGCTTATAAGTTTAAAGACAGGAACTGAAACTTGATCCTGTGGGGCTTTGGATAAAACCAGGAGAGTGAATTTACAGTTGCTTACAATTAAAAAGACAACAGACTTCAAAAACTTCAATAATTGATTTTAGGCCTGGGAGTCTATTAGATTGCTTCTGTACCATATCCTGGTCCCACTGGGAACTGGAGGAGCAAGCACTCTGGTTGAGTCTGAGTTCCTCAAAGTGCAGCTATAATTTGAATAATCAGTAAGGGCTGTAGAAGTCCTTCAGTGTGATCTCCAGTGTCTGCTCCCACCACGGCTCTGAGCTCGACCCTGCAGGCAGAGCCATTCCAGTGGGAGTTTCTCTCTGACACCATGATCGGTCAGGTGTCCCAGAGCTCTGCTTTTTTAAGAGCCCATCAATGGACAGGGGCACTTCTCAGCCTGCCAGCAAATATTTAGGATGTGTCAGGATTTCCCCCTGAGTTCTCATTTGTTTGCGGCGGATGGACAAGGCACAAAACATGCCATATAATATGTGGTTTAAATATTTAATGAGGTAGAGAAAACCATCTGCTTTTGAGTAAGTGTTTCAGTTCCCATAGTGAGCTTGAGGTGAGAATCCAGTCTGATAGGGTTTTGGTTGCTTTCAGGATCTAGAGTTTGGGGATTTGTGATTCTGATCTGTCCTGTTTTAAGCCTAAGATTTCCTTGTAAAATTTTGAGAAATAGTTCTGTGTTAACCAGCAAAACCTGACTTAAGAGTGAGAGAGAGGAATGGCTTAATGCTTGGATATATCCCATAAAAGACCTCTAAGTTAGGCTCTGTGTCTAGGATTGTGTGGTTTTGTGAATGCACTAGAAGTGTCTTTTTCTTTCTGCAGTCCATTGGGATCTGCAATATGTTTTGAAGAGGGTTACAATAGCACTAAACCCACCAAACCTATAAGTAGGAAGATAATTTCGGCCTCATCTTATGCCCTGTTTCCCTGGAAATGGTTAGATGTATGCATTGGAAAATATATTGATAATAATGGTAAAACAAAAATTAATAACAACCTCAGCTTTTGCCAAATACTAAAATAAGTATTCTGTGCTTTCCACAGTCTTTGCTTGTTGGAATTGATTTTCTGCTGGAGCATGCCTCCTGTGCAGCACTGGAATGAATTCCTGTAGTTTTACAAATTGGCTAGATTAGAAGGTCCCGCTTTACATGTCAGGAGTGGTTGTCAGATTCTCCAGATAAATTGGGTACTGCTTGTCTCAGGATTTTGGCTGGTTCTTAAGGCATGGGTGCATGGGGTTTGGGGGCTTTTTTTTTTTCTTTCTTTTACTTTCAGACTTCCATGGACATGACTAGAATCTGTCAGGGATCACAAGTGGTAGCTGGACATTCAGAGGCCTGGACTGCTTTGGCTGCAGCTTGTGCAACTACTTAGAGCTTCCAAGTGATGAGATGTTGAGACTCAAACCAAAGCAGGAACTTGTAGGGGTGTCACTGCCGACTTTTCTGGAAGATGGATGGGAGAACTCTTCCTCTTGTACCATCAGAAGGGCATGCCACAAGGTGAAACAGCATTCCTGGCCTTATTCTCTCCTACCTAGTAACCCCATGAATATGACATTCTCCTTCAGAAGGACCAGACAAGCTTAAAAATGGTAGAATTGTAGACTTCCCTTTCCAATTTCCCTCTGGCATCCCATGGAAACACTTCCATGTGAACTCTGGGCTCTGGGAATGGATGAAGAGAGATGGTTGTAGTCTGCGGTTCCCTCATGGATTTCTGGAGTCTGAGCTGCCTGGTCATTGAGAGGGCACTGATGTGTGTTCAAACACACAATGTTTAAAGTGAGGAGGAAAAAACCACCTTTGTTTTTAGAGGAACATTTAGAGGAATATAAAAGGCTAGTGTGAGAACAGGATCTGGGCAGAGTTGTCTTCTGCCAATTCAGTGTAGCTACAAAAGGGAGACAACTAAAATAAGCAATGTGGGAGCAACTTAATGTGGTCTGTATTAAAAAATAGAAAGGGGAAAATAGAAAATAAATAAATTGCCACCTCACAGCTGGAATATTTCCTCAGAGAGCTACTTGGAAACTTCTGAGGGGATTTTCCAGTAGTGTTTGGGAAGTGTTCTGATATAGCTGTAAACCAGAGGCTTGAATGTAGGGCCGAGGTAAGCACGTCAGTGCTCTTGGAAGCACTGACAGGCCCAGAGTTGACCGAGGCCACAAACAAATTAAAGGGGATGGGTAGGATCAGCTCCCAGAGCTGGGCACAAATTGTAGCTAGTGAGCCCCCACTGATTGTGCCTAGAACAATTGTAGAACAGTTTTATAATGTTCAATGTTTGAAGGTCTCTATCTTCAAACTCCCCGTTTTTCTCATTTGCTGTAAATAAGTTTTGTACATGCCAAAATTGTCAGATAAATGCCTGCTTGTTTCAGCCAAACATGTATTTAGCTGACTTCTAAGCCATTTTGTTCAAATGAGGGCACATTCATGGAATGAATCATAGAATGCTTTGGGTTGGAAGGGACCTTAGAGATCGTCTAGTTCCAACCCCCTGCCATGGCAAGGACAACTGCCATTTATATTTATAAACATTGCCATTTATATTCTGAAATTGAAAAGATGATTGTGAAATCTGACTCCAATTTAACTCAGTCCATGATTAAGTTTTCAGGACAGAGAATGTTCTTTATATTATGTGTAAAATGATCTGTATGTTTTCAGTGTTGTATAAAAGCTGCTAATAATAATTCTGAGAAGCTTTTGAAAAGAAGTTATGAATCAAGCGTAAACAAACTGTGAGTTAATACCAATTTCCTGGAGCAGCTTTTACCATTTTTAGGTTCCCATCTTATGTAAAAATATGCAATGATTTCATATAAACAGACATAAATACATGGAAGTTGGATACAAACTGCAACATGAATTTTGAGTATGTGAGTATTATTTTGTAACTTAGTGTGCTGTGCAGAATGAAAAAGATGTTCCAGTTGTACTCTGAGCTGTGGAAAGCAGCAGAGTGAAGTTTTGAGCTGCCAAATCACACCTGGAGTCTTTCTGAACTCAATTTAGGTCTGTGGCCCTTGGATCAAAGGTGTGATTGCAGCTTGTGTAGACCACATGCAGTTGCTGAGACACCAAGAGCTTGAAGGAGAGGCTACAACACCTCCAAAACAACCTGTAACTGCAGCATCCCTCCTCCCAAAAAGACTGATGAGCCTGAGCTGAACTTCATGGTGAAATGAATACCCAAGAAACCTGTTTCAAGCTTGCATGAGCTGTAGGCATGGCCTTAGGAAACAGATGGATAATCTGCAGAGTGTAGAGGGAGGTTCATGTGCTAAATCCAATTGCTCAGAAAATGAGATTTGGTGAAAAATCCTTAGATTTGTTGTTTAATTTCTCATCATGTTCGGGTTTATATCTGCCACCTCCCCAGAGCTTTTAAGATTGAGTTAGAGTTCAAACATTGCTTTGCAACCACAACAGCTCGAGCTGTTTTGTTTTAAATGCAGGGAGAGAATCTCAGGGAGTTATGCTCCTGCCAGAGCAGGCTTTAAAAGAAACCCCTGCTGGTATCATAACAACAGTGATAAAATTGTGAAATGAGTTCCTTCCTCTAAACATGAATTGCTTGAAGTTTACAGTGGTAGAAAACAGACTTCGCTGGGATAGCAGAAGCTGTGGCTGTGTAAGGATAAACCACTAGTTTTGCTGTCTGTCGCTTTTCATCAACAATAGTGGGCTGTCACCTTGAATTGTAACTTGCAAATCTTATATTCAGATTGGAGCTTAACCTTGAATTGAGACTTAACCTTTAGATGGGGCCTCTGTGACATGTTTGCAGGAGGTATGATGTGTATTACCAAAATAATATAAAACAAAGCAATGGCATAGGGTACTATTACAGAACTGAGGATGTAGAGAAGAACAGCCAGTGAATTGCAGTGGCAATATGTAGCATTTCCACAAAACTGTTCCTCATCTGAGTCTCTGCAAGACCAGACTGTTTGTATGGCAGTGTGGGAACCAAATGAAACAGTTCTTGGGCCCTGAGAGTGGAACGGGGACTGCGATGGACCTGTCTCCAAGGGCAGCTTAAAGAGTGTTGCAAAGGACAGAACAATTCCAGGGCAGGGGAGATGGAAAGCCATACTGAGACATCAAGATCTATAAAATCATAAGTGATCAGGAGAAGGTTGCGTGTCTCTTCCTATGTAACAACTAAGAGACATCAAGTAAAACTTAGAGAAAGCAGTTTCAGACAAGCACAAGGCAGGCATCTCAGCACAATAAAGCCATGGAACTATTTGCTGAGTGATACCGTGGATGGTAAAAGTGCTGTAAGAGTTCCAAAAATCATTGGAGATTCACAAAAGGAAAATTGATTAAGGGCTGGGAAGTATCCATTCACCAGCACTGCTGCAGGAAAACCCAGACTAGCACTTTGCTGGAGGTAGGAGGTATATTGTGGAGAACATCACTGCTTGCTTTCAAGTTTGCAGGAGGTATGATGTTTAATACCACGTAGTCTTACATAGTTTCTTAGGAAGGAGTTACAGGACACCTTTGGAAACAGGATATTGAACTTTTATTTGGGAGTCTCAAAGTACTGAGAATATTGGTTCTTATTGCAACTGGGGACCCTTGGGGCGTCACAGGCAATCAGTAGGCTCACAAACACTGCTGTCATATCTTTCCCTATCATCCTCTATTTAGACAGAAAAACTCTGTGTCTGTCTTGGCCCAGTGAGGACAGACATTTGTTCTTATGCATCATCTATTATGAAAAAAACCCTTATATTTCTCCACAATCCCATCAGCACATCTCATTACTGCAGTTGGAAGTGGCTTGGAGCTTTGCTGTTAATGCAGTTCTCATAGCTTTCCTATATTATATTGTCCAAGTATCCCATCACTCTCCATGTATTAAATTCTCAGTTTCTTATTATGATACTTCTCCCATCTTCTGCTAGTTGGCATCAAAGCTTTTCAGACACTGGAGAAAATGTTTTCTTTTTCTAACTCACCATTTGCTTTAGCAGTATGAGGTTTGTGTTCCTTTTGGTATTTTTAAGATATTTTCTTGGCATAATGACTGATTTGCAAGAAGTTGAGAAGTTGATTCAAAAAAGCCCAAGATGGGAAATTAAATTTTATTTCATTTCTTGTCAATGGGAAAATTCATTTCCCCAGTCTTTCCACTGAACAGGGCAAAATTTCAGCCTATTCCCAAGCTATCAACATTCTTGAGTCTTTCAGTGGCTGCAAATCCATTTCTCATGAGCCGTGTTATTGGGACAGGGCGAGAAGTGACCGTGTAGGCTGCCCCATCCCATGCTTTTATTGCTGCTCTGACTAATGGGTGTTCAGAGACCCCTTGCTAATGGGATGTTTTGCTTATTCATAAAATTTCATCAATGCCAGTTCTGAAGGAATGTCTTGGTCTACGTGCACCGCTGAACCCAGAGGCAAGAATTTGGCAGGACTCATAATAAGTCTGAGTATTGAGAATTGTTATGTCTTCCTCACCAATATGTCTAAATAATGGTTCATAATTAACTCTGGCAATCTCTCTTGTCCAAGCAAAATTCATCATTTTGTAATTCTCTGGGGTTTTTGCCAGCTTTCCCGCGAGGAGTGTTTGGACTGTGTGTGAAGAGGTTGCAAGGCCAGCTGAAACAGGCAGCAGATGATTCTTCCAATTAGTGTGGAGCAAGTGTGATGCCTGTCTTTGCTGGGAGTGTGCCTTTCCCACCCTGGCAGTGGGGCAATCATCTGTCCCTCTTTGTAGTAGATAGCACTTGGCCTCAGTGGAAAATGAAGCCATCAGGCTTTTCAGAGCTTACTTGTTTATTGTGGCACGAATGAGGCTTGAAAATGCAGTGGAGGTGGATTTGAATATTTCCCTTGAGGAAGATATATGCAATTCCCAACAAAGTAAGAATTTGCCTTCCATCTTTCTTCTCGACTTGTGGTCACCCTGTAGACCATTTGGCATCTGTAGAGGACTTTTATACTAGCCCTTATGTTGGGAATGAAGTGGGTAAGATCACTCAGCGTTTTTCAGGAGAAATACCAGAACATTGGCCTCAGACTGAGAAGACAGTGTGTGTTTCTTTGCATGGCTCACAATAGCCATGTATGTCCATCTGGTCTGCATTTTTACCAGGCTTGCTCCTGCAAAACAAAGTTACCACATGTATTTAAAAGGATGGACTGAGGAAAAGATCTTAGAGTTTCTATCTCCACTCCCAGAAATCACCATTACAGGAAAATGCTGGACTCAAGTGCTGACTTGGGATGGAAAATCCCATGTGCGCTTGGGCCATATGCAAAGGATTTGTGAGTCACATGGAATTTACACGTCACTTGTTGAACTCAAAGCTTGGAAAGACTAATCTTCTATTAATTTATGTAAACAGGAAGCTGTGTTTGGCCATTCAGATGTACTTAAGCTGCACATTTTACCCTTTTAAGATGTTAGATTTCGCTAGAGAATAGCAATGTGCTGTCAGCACGCCAGTCCTGCTTTGTATTTCATACCTGTACATTGACTCTGCTTGCATGCCGAATTCCCCTGCCTAGGTTTGCATTATTTTATCTTTCAATTGGAAAACTACATACATCTGTAAAAACAGAGTGTAATATATGGCAGTGGTCTGCTATTGTATTCATTTGAATTAATGTCCCTTAAAGTGCAAAGGCTGCAGAATTCATGCATTGCAGGATGGCAGAGCTCTGTGCATTTAAAGACAACAAATCCTGTTTTTATAAAGGCCAGATTATAACTTGTTCCAGATTCATTCGATTTTGGTGGTTCAACAAGAGGAAAACTAGTGGCAAAAACTTAGATTATCAATCTGAATTCACAAAGAGTACACTCTTGTTTTTGTTGTCTCTCTACCAATGGGAATTCTCTGTATTCACATTCTTGATCCTTCTCTTCTTCCTTGAGGAAACACAGCTGTGGAGCAGGAGCCGTGATTGTATTGCACTTCTGAAGAGGGCAGGGGGAATTGGGTTGCACTGGATGTAAATGTGACTGTGTTGTTTCTGCCTGTCAGGAAAAAGTGTTTTATCATATCAATTACCATCTGTTTTCCCATTAATCAGGCTTTTCTGTCTTGAAAACAGCCAGAGCCAAAGGTCCCAGCCACAGGTACATGAAGATTAATAGCAGGTGTAAAGTCATCCCACTCTGAAGCCGCGAGTGGTTGCTTTTTTCCCCTGAAATATGATGACTTATTTATTTGGTGTAATAGCCTTAACATTTCTTTAACAATGCTTGAGGATGGTTTGTTTAAAGAACACAAAAGTTTGGTCAAAACTCCCTAAAATTGTGAAGTTACTGGGACTCAGCTAGAGCATCTCAAGCCTCTGCCAGAATGGTCTTGTCTGGCAGTGAAGTGAGTGTAGTTGCTGAATGTTCGTCTGAATAGGATTTAGTTATGACAAACAAATTCCTCTTTCAGATGAGCATAATCCCCAGCACTTAGTGAGTCTTAATTTACGTGCATGAACTTTGTGGAACTAGTTGATTCATTTACTCCTGCTTTTTCTGCTCATCTTTCTGACTTTGGAGTGTGATGCCTCTTTATCTAGTAGGGAGCCTGCAAAGCTAGGATTTCTTTCCAAACTCTTTCAAGAACCTGAAACGTCTCAAATGCAGATCTCATCATCCGCATTTCCCCCTTTCATATATTTTGAGATCTACGTTCCTGATTGGTGCCTGCAATCCTGCAATCCTGTTTTTAAATCAGCTGCAGCAACATCTACATGATAGAGTGGAGTGTCCTCTTTCTAAATGATCTGGTTTACAAAAAATGCTGACACAGATGTGGCTGATGGCTGAGAATGGGAGATCCTCAGCCCCTCACCTCTCTCCTCCTTGATCACAAGTGAGAGGCTCCTCTGGGTTCAAAGCCTTTCCTGTCTGTTCCTTCAGGTAGTGCAAAACTCATTGCCAGAGAGGAGATCAGAACCTTGATCTGTGAAACTCCCCACAGAAACTCATTTTCTACTAATGATATAAGTTGACTGTTACTTAGAGATGGTCTTTCCCTTTACCTCTACACAAACAAAAATAAGCCACAGAGCGTGCTAATGCCCAGAATAGGTGTGTGTTAGAGAGACAGCAGTGACAGTGGAGAGTATTGCCCTGAAATTGTGAGTTACAAGGCTGATACACACCATGAGCAGAAGTATGTTATACACATATGGGACCCAGTATGTGGTTTCCATTTACATAGTAATTTTCTTCTTTTTAGATCTATGTTTTTCTCCCCTCCTTTTGCTTTCTATCACTAACTTAAATTTCTTAGAAGGAGGGACAAACCATCTTCTTTGGAGCCAACAGCAACACCATGGGGTTTTTCTTTTGGTTTTGGCAGTCTGCTAGCACTTTGGATTTTGATTTCCTTTACCTACTAGATATGTTTAAATATGTAGATATTAAAATAGCACAAAATGAATTTTGTCTGTTTCTGTTCATCTTTAAAACAATGTGCAGCTGTTGAACTGCATGAGTGTTCCCTTGCTGTGGATCATCTTGCTGGATATATTGCATTGCTGTTTCAGGCAGTGATCTCTGAGAACAGTGAGATGGGCTTGGTTCTCTCTCCTTTAAAGACATAAGATTAATAAGAAATAATTCCAAGTGTGTATGTGGTGAGAAAGAAACCTTGTATTATGTTCTTAGCATGATCAGTTTTCATCACCTTATATTTCCTGAGATATAAATTTCTCATTTCTAAAAATTCACTGGTGGCAGCTGCTTAACAAACCACTTGTGACATTTCAGTTGAAACCCTGTTCTCCTCCTCACCACTCCATCCTTTTCTGTTGGACCTTTATGCCATTTACTGCAGGTTCTGCTTTCTCTCCCTTTCTGCCTTTGCCATATCTTTGTCTTTCTTCCCTTAGGTGTTTTAAGTTGTGGGTCATCCCATTCCATCTTCCTTCCGGCTCACAGCAAATAGAGGATTTATCTTAAGTGTTTTTCATCTGCAGGTCATCTGACACTTCAAGGAAAATGTTTTCTGGGGTTTTAGGCTGGTACAGAGTAGACATGAGAGGTCACTTTCCAGCATTTATCAAATTACTCCTCCAGCACATTAGTCATGTTTTTTGGATGCAAAGAGGAGACTGTGGCTGCAAAGGGTCAGGCTGGTGATGTAGCAGAGAGAACACAGCTGTAGATCCATTAGGGTTAGTTGAAAGTTTTTAGTCCATTTTCCCTCTGAAAAGAACACTTACCCTCCCAAGCCCTGAATTTGCTCAGAAATAACTATTTAAGATTAGATTTTCCTTCAAAAATGAGAAGCAGCAACTTCACTGGGATTTGTAGAGAACTCAGACACTGCAAATAAGAACAGAGGATTTGAGAACAGAGTTAATTTAATGCTGATGTATTTCTCAGAGAGGGAATGGAGATGCCCTTTATGGCCTTTCAGAGAGCCACCCTGCCTCTGCTGTCCTCTGTTTCTCCATCCCCTGTGCATAGCAGCACTGAGCACAGCAATGCCACAAGACCCTCCTCAGTGAGCACAGGGTTTCCCCTCTGTCACAGTAACATGGAGGGAGAGAAGATGCTCTGAGGTGCATCACTACCTGTCCTGGCTGCTCTTGTTTATTGTCCTGTAATGCAGAATTGTGTTTATTTTCCCGCTTTTGCATACTTCCATATTTACTAGAGCTGCCAACGAACCATTGACAATCTGGCTAAGATTGGGAAAGAATGTAAATATTAGATTTGCATTATGAATCTCCTTCCTTCCTTCAGTGCTGCCTGGCATTTGGGATCCCCGTGTGCGCAGAGCAGCGTGTGCTCTGTTTCCCAGCAGAGCAGGGGCCTCTCTGTTGACGCGTGGTCTTGTCCTCTGGTGTGGTGCTGCATGTTGTTCTCAGGGCTGGGACTACAGCAGTGCTCTGTAATGTGCTGATTTGCAATTCCCTGACATATGCTGGTTACAATGATACATCAGGTTTCGGGAAAACAGCCCTCCTAATATACATGAGAGATAACACACCAGATGACTGTTAGGAGAGAGATCTGAGACATCTTATTTAACGTAATAGCAAACCAAATGGAGAAACCTTGCAGCAATGACTGCCAGATTATCCTCTGAGGACCACAGCCTGGCTATTTGGCTGATGATAAAGCTGCATATTTTTGTATTTACTAATACAGGAGAACTGAACTCTCCATGGTGAGTAATGCCGTCAGCAGCAGCTCCAGTTCCTCTTCATTCATCATGTGTTCCCCAGCAAAGGTCAATGAGGGTGTTTAGTTTGCGTGCCTCAGTTGTAGGGTTTAAGGTCATGAGTCACTGAAGGGTCTGTGATTGCATCCTGGCAGTGTGCACCAAGAGAGCTGCTGGTTCAGGAGCCTGAACCCCTCTCCTGCTCTTGGACAGACCCAAGTGATGATTTGTGCGAGGGGCAGGTCAGGATGTGGAAAGTTTACTCTCTTAGCCCATGACTCACCTTACCTTAAGCATGTTCTTTCACATGGCAAGGGAACAGGTCTGTGACTGGGGCTTCATCCTGAGTTTTATGACATCTGACCACTATCAGGAGAGAGGCAACATCTTTTAAGTCTGCCAGTGATTGTCTAGGAAGTAGGTCAGTAGGTCATGCCCAGATATCTTTAGTTCTTTTAAAGGATAGCACTTCTAATCCAGGTGTTGATGTGTCTTTTAAACTGCAGGTAAGAGAACACATTCTGCATTTGTGTAAAACGGGAATTTCAGATGCAGAACAGTTGGTTGTAATGACCAATCCGTGTGTGCTTTCCTTCAGGGTTCAGTTAAGTTTATTTTAATGAATATGGTATTGAGCTTTTCACAGTAGGGTTTAGTGAACAGATTGGAAAGTCTGCAAAATGTATTAGAACCGGGTGAATAATTCATAAAGAGTAATTTATTTTATGAATGTCACCTCTTTCTATTTTGAATTGCCTGGGAATAAAGCATGGCTTACTTGAATTTAGTTCTTAATTAAAATTATACATCAAATAATTTCTGTCAGTAATCCTTACCTTGTAACTCATTTACAAGAGTTTTGTTGAGCAGTTGATGCTTAGAAGCTCATGTGTTACACTGGACATAGAAATTCCAGGATTTATTTTTCTATTTTTTATTAGATTATCATAACTTGTTAAGTTTTGCTTTATTGAAAGAATTGACTAAAATTCCAGAGGATTCTGATTCATAAGTTTATCAGAATATTGTAATATTTGCCAGAATTTCATGTTTCAGCCAACTGTTCTGCCAAAACATTATTTCATTATAAGACAGATGAAGCAATTGCATTATTAAAAATAGACTATCACATTTGTTTCTGTCTTCTACATACTTTGAACTTCTGATTTTTTGGAGTAACCATTAAAAACAGTATCTCCATCATGGCAATATTATCAGATTCTAGTACTGACTTTTTCAGGGCTAAGCTTGAAGAATGAAGAAGAGCTCTGACTTTTTATGCGTTATTCTGCTTCTAATAATGGGTCAGAATAAGTCCATGTCAGGCTCAGAGAGTATAAAATTGTCTGTAAGTAGATTGGTTTGTGGGTGGTTTTTATGTTTTTTTAATTCTTATTCTTATTCTTATTTTTATTTTTTATTTGTTTTAAAAACATGGACTCTGTTGCACAGTAGCAAGAATTAATTTCCTTCAGTTATCTTCCCTATAATTTTTACATATCTTGTCAGCTAATGAAAACTATGTATCTTTACACTTTTCCTAAACTGGGAGCTACCGTAACACTGATGGGCAGAAATTGCTCCCAACTTCCCTTTGCCCATTATGACAGGCTTTATTAATGCACCAGATTCCAATATACAAAATTAAAGGCATTAGACATGTACACTGCCGCTTTTTGACAAGGTGCTGTGTATTCCCTGTGCCAGGTTTGCTGGCTGCAGTGCCTCAGGCTGCACTTTATTGCACTGTGCTGGGCTGGGAAGCGAAGCTGGCCTTGTCAAACACCCTGTTTTACTGCCTCTCCTTCCAGTCTGTCTTGGTGATCAAGTCGTTATAAATGCAATTTAAAATCCTGTAAGAACTTGAAGAAATGTGTGTAATTTTTTCCCAACTGTCTGGTGCTGGAGGAGTCCTGAAAGTGCAACTTGAGGAAAGCACAGGCTGGCCGCCCACGCTCCTGGAGTCAGCTGCTCCCCTGCCAGGTAGACACTTCTTGAAATAGTATTGCCCACAGGGATCGTTTGTCGCATTTGAATTGATAACTCTGGCAATCTGTTGTAACCTGTGCTGCTTTTTCATCATTTCTTGCATGGTTTTATGCCCTCAGCCTGACATGTGCCTCCCATATGGAGTAAGCCCCTGTGGCTGTGTTCTTTGGATCCTGTGTTTTATGGTTGGACTCGATGAGCTTAAAGGTATTTTCCAACCTAGATGATTCTGTGATTTCATGTGCAAATCGCAGCACTGCACTTGGCTTGGGCGTACCCAAGCTCTCTCCAGCTGCCGTGTTTTGGCAGATTGTAATTCTTTCTGATTACCTGGTATTTACCCCACTCATGCTTTGTTTTTTGTATCTAATCCTTGTGTGCAGGGCTGTAGTTTGATCATCAGCAATTTGTGGGTTGTATATTTACAGAATGCCTCTTTACTCCTGAGCAACTTCAGCTGAAATAAACGGTAATACTGCATGTTCAATATTTGTTCTCCCTTTTCCACAGAGTCAGAGCAATATAATAGGATCTATTTAGCTCTTGTTCAATTTGCTTTGCAGAATTCTTCCTTTTTTTCTCTCTGATTCTGTAGGTGTCTACTATTGCTCTTAGCTATAGATTGTACTGTGTAGGTTTTCACAGAGTAAACATATACTGAAATCTGCACAAAAGATTCTTAGATGAGATGAACATAACCCGTTTAGATTTGACATTATACATCCCTAAAAGGGATGTGTAGAGGAGGCACAATGTACTGCTCGAAATGCATGCAAAGACAACCTCCCTGAATATTTATGTATTTTTTTCAGTGTGCAGTTCCTCACACTTGGGTCAAAGAAAAAAGGAAAACCAAATTCCAGTAAATTTACGCGTATTATTAACGAGCATTAACTCATTCAATAGCATGTAGTGCTTAACTGAAAAGATGCAGAACTGCCCAGTGGAGAACAAATGGGGGAAAAAAAATCAGCCCATTAACTCACCCACTGTCTTCTGTAGAGCAGGAGAAAGAGACCAGATCCCCACAGGTGTGCACTGCTTGGAGGGATGTGCTTTTTGAAGCACAGTGTCCAAGGTCTTTGCTACAGCCATGGATACTGATATTAAGAGTAGTAACTATTCCAGGTTAGGCATTTCCAGTGAGAACTTAGAGTGTGGTTAGTTGTTTCCTTGCTGAGAAGAGTTGCAGGCTTAGCCTGACTAGTCAGTGAGACAGCACTTACGGGACAGGAAGGTGACAGATGGAGGAGCTTCTTTCAAGGCTTCTCTATCCACATGTTTTCCATATGAATCCAATGCTTTTGAAAAACGTTGCAATCACATGGTCTGTGCTTTATTTACATTCTAATGTAATGATTTTTTTTCCCTGCAAAATTCCCAGGGGCCTCCCAGTATCAGGCGCTGGCAATTGTTTTACACATACATGCCAGGTGCCTGGCTGGTCTTTGCCTGTGCACTTCACAGAAAGATTAGGTTCTTCACAGAAGAAAGATTAAGCAAGTTACTTTTTTATGCGTACAAATATTTGATTATATTTCAGCTCTTTACAAAGTAATATTAGCAAGTAGTTAAGAATACCTGCATGTTAATTTTAACCCCCTATAAAATGTGTACAAGTACTGATCTATAAAGAAATCTATAAATGCCCAAGTTTGCCTTCACAGAGAGCAAAAAGGAATTTGAACGTAAGTGGGTCTTTCAGCAGTTTGTCCCCTATGAATCACTTGTAAAATGGGAAACTCCTCTGTTTGCCCACATCTTTCACGTGTGCCAAGTGTCTTGGTTGCTGCAGAGTTATGTGCAAATCTTGGAGAAGAACAGAGTTCCAAAGCCCAGTTTCTGCTACCTGAATTTTGTAGTTTTTGTGGTTTTGCTTTTATAGCCCCAGGAGGTGAGCACTGAGAGTTCTGGCCATAGTGAGTGACCCTGCTTTTTGAAAGCAATGTTAAAGAGAATTTTTAAGTTGTGATTTAGTTTATCCCGTGAAATAGAAGCAATAAAAAAATGGTGCAGATGTTGTATTAATGTTTGGTTTTTAATTGATTCCTCTCCAAGGAAGTTAAAAAGGTAAAAAGGAAGGAAATTTGAATAGCTACTGAAAGGAGAGCTCTGTTATCTACTTCTGTAACTCGAAATTTCCAAGGTTTGGCCATTATTTATACATCTCTCTGCTGAGATGTATTTTTGGCACCAAAATATTGGTTGTGGTTTGCATAATCACATGTTACACTAGCTGCCTGCAAGAAAGCTGAAGTTATTCTTATTTAAAAAATGCAATTAATTTTAAAGCATTATGCTAATTTTTAAAAAAATCCCTACAATTTGTGGAAAAAAAGCAAAATTTTATTCACTCTTGAGGGATATATAAAGAAGCTTGAAGAGAATCAAATAAAAGATAAGTAATTTTCAGTTCCTCTGAGACTGAACTAAAATGACTTTTTTTGTTTTCTTCCAATAAACTATTAAAAAATCAGCATAAACACTATAAGAGAAACCTTAAAATCTTGTCAAAAAATGTTGGCCTTTATGACTCTGCTCTCATTTCTTTTTTCTCATTTTTCTTTCTCTTTTCTCCTCTTTGCCCAAGGTAGGAAGTAGATCCCAAAGACTGTTTCTGTTAGAGCTATTGTTAAGTGTCACTAACTTTAGTGACCAGTTACAAATACAACACACTTGTGACTGAATGTAGGAGTTGGTGAGTGGATGAAAAAGTTGGTTCATGCTAAAATCATTTGGTTCCCATGAACATAGTGATGTGTTTATAACTAAGAACATGCTGATACATTTAAGGTTTCATTGTATTAGTATTGGCTGATAAAGCAAAGACATCCCAAATGTAATGCTTTGAGGATCACAAGTCCAGTGTAAATCCAGGAGTCTGAGCTCTGGGAACACATGGGTGTTTTATTAATTCATTTCTTCTACACAGGTTTTTTTCCCAAAGCAAGACCTCAGAGCTCATTACTTCCTTATGCTTCCTCTCTTCCTCCTGTGATTATCTCAAAGGGTTGAAAAACGACATCTCCCTCTCCATGGTAATTTATCATGTTTCTAATGGGTATTAGCCCAAATGCAAACCAAAAATGTGCATCTAAAAACTCCTTACTGAATTGAAGTGGCCTGAAATATTTCCCTGTTGTCACTCTGAAATGGGATGGTGAGTTTGTGGAAGAGAAGGAAAGGCTCCTAAAAACACACCTCTGGTTGCTGACATGATCAGTTGGAAGTGTGAACTCATCATCTTGTTTCTTTTGAGGCAGTTGTGCCCAGAAGAAATCTGGACCACTAACCTGGAGTTGCCACTGTGGGCCCTTTGTGCACACGAGAGCCCAGCTGAGGAGGCAGTGGGTCCTGTCTGTAAGCATGATGTGACCTGGCCACAGCAGGGTATTTAAAGACTCTCATCCATCACCAGGCACGACTTTCAGGGATGGCTTGCTCCATGTGTCTGCCAACACGGCAGAGCGCTTGGCAGGCCAGGGGTTAATTGTCACTGCTCGGCTCTGTTCAGAAGCTGTGTGATCCCAGTCTGCTGTCACGAGGCTACGTGGCCTCTGGCTTTCCAAGATGGAACAGGTTCCTTCCACAAACTGTAATTCTGACTGATGGAAGGCTGCTTAAAAAGTTGAAATATGGTTAAAAAATGACAGTACTTATCCTCAGGCTCTTCTGGGAGAGTCAGCGTATCTTGTACTTTTGTTCTTCCAGTTCTCCCTACCTCTACTTGCACTTTAATGCTTTCCCAAGATTTGCTATTCTTGAAGACCTGGGAGGAAGATGCCTATTGATGTTTGATCCTTGTGCTGCCAGCTGGGAGATGCCATGTCTGTGCCCATCCATGCTGCCCACAGGCCCGTTTGGGTCCAGGGGATCTGGAGAGTGCCTGGTCCTGCCCACTGGCAGCTGATAGCCACAGCATCCCTGTCCTTGGCTTGCAGAGGTACAGCTCACCAAGCAGCTGTGAGCAGAGCAGAACAAAGTGATTGCATTTGTCCAGTTACTAAAGCAAATCTGAATGTTGTGCCATCTGTTCTGCAGAGACACAAAACCCAGAGAGCTCTTTGGAAAAGGCAGAGAATATATGCAGGATCTGTGGAAAAGATGGATGTGAAAATAAGATGCTGAGAATTGGTAGGAGCTGGATAACACCAAACCAGACCAAATACAACAAAACAAACACTTGAAGGAGCAAATACAAGAAAGAAATCTGCCTTCAAGTGCAGGAAAACACAACACTGATTAGATTTTTCATCTTGTATCTTCCTCACTGCCTTTCATACATGTGGTAATTTTTTTCCCAGTGATTCTACTCAGGAGAGCAGATCCAGAGGGTATTTCACAGCTCAGAAATGCTGTGACAGTGCAGGAGCCCACAGTGCCTCACCCTGTCATGCCACTGAGGGGGACTGGTCCCTCCTGGCTGATGAGAACCCCCAGACAGCTCAGGGTGACACCTGCTATCAGAGCTATCAGAGGAGGCCTGATGCTATCAGAGCTATTGGAGCTATCAGAGGAGGCCTGATGCTACCTCAGCCTAGCATCAGGCCTCCTCTGCCTGCTGCCAGAAGTCACAGCTGTGATCCAAAGCACAGCTGTGTGTCATTTTTCAAAAGCCAGGAAGGAGAATTGCAGACTGTGTGAAAAATGATAAAATCTGGAAAACTTTTTAAAACAACCTTTACAGTTTTGTGAAATTCCTGCTTCCCCAGAGTTCACCTGGATCCCGTGAAAGTCTGATTGTGTGGAGCTCCTTGTTGCAGTGCCATGGCCAGACAGGGCTGGTAGCCGTGCTGCTGGCTGTGATGGTGGTGAGCAGTTGGCAGAGAGGGTCATTCCTTGACCAACTCCTTGCAGCAGAGTAGAATAGGAACAGCAGGTAATGAGATATCTCACACCTCTCCTGCTTTTTAAACTGAGAGCCATGGTCTGGTTGGAAGTGACTCTGATGCTGAGAGCCACCTGGAGTGAGAGATTCTGCTGGTAGGAGGTGAAAAGGGCACCTTGTGGCTCATGCTCTGGACTTGGTCTTCAGGAGATTTGGTTTCCCATCTCTGCCACAGAGTTCCTACATGTCCTTGGGCAAGTCATCCAGTTTACCCTCCTCTCATTTCCCCAGTGAGGAATGGGGGGATTGCTTTCCTCCAGCACGGTGCTGTGAGGCTCCGTGGAGTTGGCAGTTACCATAGAGATGAGGGACCTAAATAGAATTTGAAACCTGTTGAAGGAGAGCTAGAAACCTGACAGTGTTACCAAAAGAGCAGCCTTGGCTTTGGCTGTGTTGTGTGGGGCAGCTACAACAGGTTGTAAAACTGTCACAGTGGGTGTAAGTCCTATGAAACCTGGGTCATCTGGAGCACTGACTTGTAAAAACAAAAAGCTACTAGCGCAAACTCAGCCTGTAAATATGAAACAATACCACTAGTTAAACAAATAAACTAAAAGAGATTTTCTCTTTAGGATCCTCTGGGCATTTTCATTTAATAAGTCTTTTGGTCTGGCAGGAGTCCAAAACCAAGAAGTCCAGACCTGCTTCTGTTCTTTCTGGGGCACCCGGGAGCTTCTGAGACTCCTCACTGTTTGTATTAAAGGTCTTTAATTTGCCATAAAATGTCAGCTGGAGAATAAAAACTGTAGAGTTACTCTGTGATTTGTTTTAGGCAGAAGGAGGCAGGGGAAAGAATATTTAATCTAATTGATAACTCTCTTTATTGTGAAATGAAGAGATGACTTTCAGGTAGTCCTTATTACACCATTAATTGTGTTTCTCTGTCCTTCTCATTCATGTTAAAATAAATATATATTGTTTTCAGTCTCCCTGCTGAAATGAGGATGGGTTTGAGATCCTGGTCATTCCCATTCAACTGCTCTGGAAACATTTCAGTTTGGTTGTATTTGCAGGCATCCTGCATCCAGTGTTTTCAGTGCAGCTATAGGACTGACTTGTGTAACAACAAAACAATGCCATCTGTCTTGTCTATTTTCATCCCACATTTAAACATACTTTTTTTTCTGTTTTGGTGCTGATTGACTTTGTAGAGTGAAGTGAAAGGAAATATTTATTGAACTTGTTGCAATAGTTGTCCATCCCTCACCTGAGTTGGAAGAAGCTCATTTAGGACTCGGTAAGATGTGTAGGTTGGTTAAATGTTTCTAAAAAAGCAGTTTAGTTTTTTGTCGGTGTTATCTTCCATTTGACAGGTTTCTATGCATTCATTCCTTGATCTTCCTGAGCTCTGTCTCTTGGCCTCTTGATACTACTATCTCTAAATTGTGTAGCTAGCAGCAAATTCAAAGTGGAAATGTGAGGATTATGCTGACCTCCTTTGTAATTTTTCAAAAATATTGGGAAATTCGTTGTGAAGCTCAGTGGCTCATTGATCACGTGGCCACAACTCACCTCCATTGTGTAAGTTCACCTGTCTGGTCTGGGATATGCATGGGTTGGTTGGAAGCTCTGTTTTCTGGATGAGGGATGTTTCCTGTCAAGCCCTGGATGCCCCCATGTCACTGCTGGGTACCCCCAGTAGCGCCCCTGGTGCCCTCAGCTGTTTTGTCCTGTGCTGGATATTTGATCCTCCTCCAAACAGGACTTAGTCAATTGTAATAATTGACTTTAGACTGAGGGAGGAGGTAGATACAGATTATCTGATAATTTCTCTTGAAAACTAATGATTTTTGAATTTATAGAGGTAGATAACTGGCTCCCTTACTAGAGTATTTCCTCTGACGCATATTCCCAGCTTGTAGTTCTTGTAACTGTACTTGGATATCTGACTTTGAGAAGTTTTTAAGCATTGTTGTTGGCTCAAGAACTACAAATGTTTATTTTATTCTCTCTCTGCCTAGTAAACTAAATTAATAATGTCTGTTTTGTTATAAAACAATCCCATGAGATTTTAAAGGCAACTCTAAGTAAGAAAGCTGCAGCATTTTATAGTAGACGTAAATTATGGAAACCACCCTACCTCTTGAAGAACTTGCTTAACATCTTCTATAGTAATAGTATTGTCCAAATAAACACACACCAGTTGTAAACTTACCAGAATGTGTGATGCTGCTAACCCAGCTCTACTGGTGTGAATACATTAGCCCACTGACATATGGTGTGTAATTTGATTTCTAGTAGTTCTGAAAGATTTACAGGCTGACTTATGCTTCTTGCTTTGCCTTTATTTTCCATACTCTCTTATGTTCCTTTACAGGCTCCATTTGACTCAGTGTATGGTGTGTCCAACTTCCAACTACCTGAATGCTGCTGGATATTAATTTCTATTTATTTTGGGAAAACAGACACTTTTCTTTTAACTTTTGCCTAAGAGTATAGGTGCTTTTTCAAAATAAAACATTACTATCAGTCTACCTTCTACTGCAACTCTTGCTATTTTTTCAGCTTTCTACAGTTATTATCTAACTGTGGTTTTGTCCTTTAGAGTTTTGTGCATGATATTTAAGTCCTTTTGTGCTTCCTGGAGTATGGTGAAAAGTTTATAGTTACTGGAGTCATAGTCTAAGCAATAGAGGGAGCATTCTTATTCTTCAGTTTGCACAATATTAAATTGTTTTATTAGTAGGCAGCCTTGGAGGGAGGAGAGGAGAAAAATATCTGGAAAAACACAAACAGCAAAAAAACAGAAAAAATGGAGGTGATCAAAAAGAGGGAAAGAAAATCACATGAGCCACACTGTGTTTGACCAGATGTCCATGTGAAGCTTATCTTGTCTTCAAAACCAGCCAGTAGCAGGTGATTGTGTCTGAAGCAAGCTCATGTTTGATTTTATTTTCCGAAGGACGTACATCACCAGCTACTGCTGAGCTCCCTGAGCCTGTTTTGGACTCAGCTAATGTTCTTTATTTTTTTTCTCTGGAGAAGTCTGCTAAAATGTCTTTGTTATTGTGAGATGCCTAAACCTTGGTCCTTGAACTGTAGCTACTAGTGCAGTGTGAACAAAAAGGTTTTTAAAGATTTTTAAGGACAAGTTTTGAGCTGGTTTTGCATAAGACAGCCTGTAATATTGCAGGCTAAAATTTTTTGTCAGAGTTTCTTTTTTTTTGTTTGTTTCCTGTATGTCCAAGCTTTTCTCATCAGCAATTCTTATTCTTTCTATGCTTTCAGATCTTGGAGAGTTTTCATATGCTTCCCTTCATCTTTGTCACACAGACAAATAGTGCACATTAATTCTTTGATTTAATCCTTCTTAATAAGCCTGTTCCTCCAGGGATTAATTATTTTAGTTTTTGTACTGTATCTTGCACTTTGTTGACATCTTGTACTGGGAGCCTACAGCTGAGTGCAGTATAAAATTGAAAGCTCATCTCTCATTAGGTTTTCATGCTCTCATTTGAAAAACTGCTTTCCAGGTTCATTTCTCCAATACATGGTAAGAGAAAGAAAGTTAAAATAAGCCTATCTATAGGATGTGAAGAGAAAAACAAGCCCCAGCTGCAGCAACCTTTTGTTACTTTTGTTTTCCTGCACCCTTATGGGCATCCTGTTAGACTAAAGCTGGCATTTAGCAGAGAATGACCCTGTCTGATCTCCAAGCCACGAATCCAGACCTGTGGCTGGCTTTGGGTTATGAGCTGTTCCATGGAACCATATGAAGTGGGTGTGAGATAAGCTGCTCTCTCCCAGGTGGGAATTCTTACCTGCTGGGGTCTTGCTTTCCCTGTGGTAGCAAGTGTCAGAGGCTGCGGACCAGGGGCACCAGGTTCTGCCGAGGGGCACAGCTTCCTAGGGGGGGATTTTGGGGTGAGCTCCCTGAACCTGCCCATAGTGTGGCTGTTTGGGCACTGGGGCTGCTGTGCCACAGTGAGTGGAGTGGCACTGGGATGGCAGGAGATGGGAATGGCCTGGGCCAGGGCTGGCTCCTGCTGCCCTGCAGCTTGTGCTCTGCAGCTCACATGCTCCTCTGGAATGTGAAATGCTGCTGCAGAACATCTTCCTAAGGGAAAAGTCAGGACTTTCATAAGATAATTTGAAATTACTTTAAATGCTGAGTTTCCACTCAGATGAATTTAATAGATATATTTTTTAATATAGTAAACCGTTTTCTGCAGTTTTCTGTGGTCTGGATCTTTTTATCTTGTTTATCATAACAAAGACCTGGACTGTGTTTCCTACCCATTAATGGATCTGTTCCAGCCCTGCTGCAGACAGTTTTTGGGGGGCTGCTTTGGTAAAAAGCCTTTGGCCTATCTTATTTAGAATATTGGACTAAACTGCTTTACTATTTGTGAATCTATTTAAAAATTCTGGCCTTGACACTTACGAATATGGCACCCGTTGACTTAAATGGGTGGTGATTTGTGCCTTAAGCAAATATATTTTTGAGAAGAAACTTGTGTAGCAACTGTCCCATTTTGTGAAGGTTTGAGCTGAAGAGTTTTCCAGTTGGACTTGTTTTGTTTTCTTGCAGAATGTCAATTAAGTTTTATTGCTGAGGGTAGGACTCAACTATGTGTTTTGTCAAAGTGTCCTCTAAAATGCTTTATTTCAAATGCTTCTGTGTGTCAAAATTGGGAAAGTTAATCTTTTTGGATCTTGCTGTTAGCAAATTCATGGACTTGATATTCATGCTTTTCCTCCCTGAAAGATTAAAGTTGAGAAACTGTTGCAGGGCACTGCAATTACTATTCCCTGCTTGCAACAACAGCAATCAAGTTTACAATCCCCTGAGTCTCCAAGATCTGCCACATTTATCATTTTCATTCTTAACAGCTATTTAATAACTCACCTCTTTCCCACTTGGAATTACATGTATCTGTGGGCATCAAGCGTAGAGAATTTCCAAAGTGTTCTTGCTTATGCATTATTTTAGCTAAAGGAACTGCTTGTCTCTGAAAAGCTACACAATTGTAGCACTTTTGCAGCTGGGCTCATTGGAGATGAGGTTCCTGCTGGTCGTGGTGGAGGTATGTGAAAGGTGGAAGCCAACCTGGCAAAGGTGCCAGGCTATTCCCTGCGCAGCAGCTGCTCTGAATTTGCCTGCTTCAGAGCCTCTTTGTACTTTTGCAGGCTGTGCCCTGCAAAAGGAGTATCTGTGGCAAATAGAGAAAGTTCTGGGTTTGTATATTACCTAAACTTGTTGAAAATGAGATTTATCTCTTGGGGTCTCTGAGGATTCATAGGTTAGTGGCTGCTAGGACAGGGCAGGTTGTGGGGAGGCAGAGGCAGGAGATTTACTGGAGGAAAGTGCTTGGGGCTGTGCCCTGGTCTGCTGCTGCTGCTTGCCCTGGGCAGGCGCTGAGTGACAGAGGTGAGAATTTGGTAATTTTCTTGTAAAGGCAGAGAAGTTGAATGTAATGTTTTTAGCATTGCTCACTGGTGAAAGCCAGGCCCTTTGGCCAGGACCCTTGTCTTGAAATCTGCTGGCATTGCTTTCTGAAATCACTTTAATTGTGTCTGTTTTCTCGATGGTTCACTGAGAATAGGACACAGTCTGTCTCACTATTGTGTCTCTTAAAAACCACAGAAAACCCTTTTTGAATTTCTAAAATTGAATTATACCATAAAACTGCAAGGTTTGGGTCCAGATTCCCATCTGCTATAAACTAATGCAGCTCTCTTAACTTCAGGTTATATTGGCTCAGATTTGTCCCCCTGCTGTTATCAATCACACCTGCAATTGTATAGTGAGTAAGCTGGACTCTGGGGACAAAAGTTTATTTTTGGTAGCAGTGGAAGTCTGCAGATGCATGAATGGATGGATACCCTTCCTCCCTTGGGCAGCAAGGACTGTAGAAAGCAGGCTATCATGAAAGGGCTCTTAGTAGCAATAATTCCTGTATGGTGCTATTCATTAGTAGATCTCAAAGTGCAGTAAAAATGTGACCTTAACCCTATGCAAAAGATAAATGGGGGCCCAAAGGGACACACAGCTTCCTTAGGGTGATCCTGAAGGCTCTGCCTCTCTGTCAGCCTGGCTGTGTAATTCTTATGTGCATCCATAATTATTCACCTCCTTAATTTTTTTGGGGATATGTGAAAATAGCATGATTTAACTGCAAACCAACTTGAAAAAAAAAAAGCTGAAAAATACTAACAGTAACAAAAATATGTATGATCAGTTGGAAAATTTCTTCCCCATCCAGTCTGGGCCTGAATAGATCAGTGTAGATTGAGGGCAGCAGCAGCATGCAATACCATAAGTGCCAGTATGTTCCAAATATTTGCCACAATTCCTTCAGTACTTCCTTTCACTGTAAAAGAAGATGAATTTGCAGAACTGCACAATTCCTCCTCTGCAATGCTTCAGTAGTTGGAGGCATGTTCTCAAAGAATCAAATGCAAATATGACATAAGAATGTCTTGGTTTTTTTTTTTTTTTGCATTGTTATCTGCATGAATTTAGCTGAATGAAAGGAAAATTCCAAATTCATCTGTTACTGAATCAATGTACTGTGTGATTGGGAATGAACACATTGCACAGGGAAAATACTGAGAGATCCCATGTGGGCAGGGATGAGTTTGGAAGGTCTGTGTCATGTCCATAGCTCTGCCACAGACTGCCTGGGTGGACTTGTTCCAGTCACTGGAGCTCCTGGTGCATCATGTCCCTTCCATTGTAGTTGAGCAGAGTATTTCTGTACCTGGCTTTCATGCTGGGAGGACACATCTGTTGTTGTCTGAAAAAACCATGTTCCTGCGGCTCTAAGACTAGAGAAGGATCGTGAAAGTAATGTGGGATTTGCTTGCAAATTCTCTGCTCTGCTAGTGCCACTTTGGTCAAATGTAGAGCAGTTGTGTATTTAGGTAAAAGCATGTTGGAATAAGACTTTGTCCAATATCTTGTCCTGAAAATATATTTTCCTTTTCAAGTCATCTACAAAGTATTTTTGGCAACTCTATGTTTAAATGCAAGTCTTTCTCAGATTCTCTGTGATTTGATGGGAGAATCCCATATTGCCAGTTCCCATCTGGGATGTTCACTGGCACTGCAGGGAGTGGAAGCTCATAACCCAGGCACTGAGGGTAGATATCAGATAGTTTGTACATCGCCTTTAGTCTCAAGATAATAGCCTGTATTTCAAGACTGTATTTAGGATTAGTTTGTGCACAGGTATGTAATTTGGCTAGTTACCTCTTTCAGAATCAAATACACAAAAAAATTAGATCTTTCTCTATTTACAGAAAGGCTATTTCTAAGAGTTTCTGAAACACTGTTTTTGTGGGTTACTGATTTAATTAATTAACCAGTTATGTGGATTTTTAAAAAAATATTAATTTCAGGTTTGTTTGCATTAAATTTTATCTTCCTATCTGTGTCCTGTGCTCAGAGATTGGGACGTAAATCTGCCTTTATATGGCAATGAAAAACTTTGTAAATCTGTACTAATGAGGAAGAAAATGAACATTAATTAAACTTGTGGTTGCAGGATGGGCTGAGGCTCTGGAGTCCTGGAGCAGCCACTGGATGGGTTACTTCATTACAGCCCAGAACAAGGAGCTGTGATGTGAATGCAATGAGGATGCAATTAAGTCGCTCACCAAGTGCAGAGCCAGAAAGACATTTAATTATCCACAGGAGCTAAACTCCAAAACCTGGAGTTTTCTGTAGATCTAAATATGCCAGGCAGTTTTTCTGTCAAATCAGGCTTTTGAAGAATGTCTTTA
Source organism: Phainopepla nitens (assembly GCA_013400175.1). Taxonomy (NCBI): domain Eukaryota; kingdom Metazoa; phylum Chordata; class Aves; order Passeriformes; family Bombycillidae; genus Phainopepla; species Phainopepla nitens. Next base: position 152,062 of record VXBQ01010104.1, read on the forward strand.
GAAATGCAGGAGGGGCTGGGGAGTTGAGGAGACAGGAGATGCTGTTCAGCTGAGCTCTGTGGTGTGGTGGCAAAGCTCTGGCAGGTCTCCTGGGCTGGAGAGGAGATCTCCATCATGTGGGATCGGATTAGTGTCATTAACCTGGGCAGAAAGCCCATGTGGCTGTGGCCACTGACAGTATATGTAGATCCTGTGGTCCTTGAAAGCCTGGAGAGGAGGTCTCCAGGGATGCACAGGAGCCCTGTTGCCCTCAAAAGAGATTAGTGGAACTGTAGACCCCAACTCTGTGTGATCCACAAATGGACTCTTTTGTGGCTTATCAGTGTAATTGCTGTCATAATTAGACAGGACACTCACTCTCAGTCTTCCCTGTGAATTTTTTCTGTGTGGCTTTCACTTCTAAATAACTGCCTTGCTAACCTTAGCAGAGGTTTTGATTCTCTGAACTGCCGTTTCCTTTTGATTAAGTGTTTTCTGCTCTAGTCTTTAATGCATATTAATGAGTGCCAAGCAGTGCTTGACTTGAGTAATTTGCAGCTGGGATCTAAAAGCCCTTGGAAGGAAGGCCTGGGGATGTCCCGCTTTGGGAAATAGGGGTATATTGTAGGCTCTTTGCTACAATTTGGTGCGTTTCAAAGGCAAACACTTTTTCTATTAATTTATATTTTCATTAGTTACAGGACATAATCACAGCTACCACCATCAATATTCCCATATTCAACTTAGTTTCAAGTTAAAAGTCCCAGAAGAGGAGGGGAAAGATGTAAGAGCTTAGCATTTTTTTCCAGAATTGGATTTCCTTTCCATGGAGATGCACAATTCCGTGCCTGGTTATGGGTTGCACAGGGTGTATGTGGCTGCAGGGTGGTAGTGCAGGGTGATCACTGCTAATCCATAATGCCTGGAAGTACATTATTCCTGGGATGGGTGGTGAGCAGTATAGGATAGAAGAGCTCTATGGATAGCAGGTACTTTTAAGCTCTTAGTTTGTGAAAGCATCTGCTGTGATTCTGTTCAGAACTTTTGGGGGAACAGATAATTGAAAGGCTTAAATCTGTTTTCACATCTTGTGGAGTAAATGTCCAGATGATAATGGTCAAGGGATTTTCTGAAGCCCTTCCAGTCAAAGGGAAGGCACAGGTGTGCTCAAACAATATAGCATTTCTGTTTTAGACATCCAGAGGCATGCTCCAGGAAATTGCAGAAACTTTAATGCTCTCTGTTGTCATCACAATCTTGGTGGTTGTCTGACAGGGATCTTGACATGACAGGCTGGCGCAGGGGTGATGGCAGCTGTGGATAAGACCAGGACTGATGAAGGGTGAAGGTGAAGGATGTGGGCAAACCCCTGCTGCCTTGTTTGCTGCCCTATTGCTTGCTTGGCTGTGCCCAGCACTGGTGTTGAGTTGACTGAAAGCAATCTCCCTTTCATGGTGGCTTTTTGAGGGTGTTCTGAGTAGTATCAGAATAAAATGCATTAGACAAGTCATCTTGAGCTTTTCATGTTCAAAGCATTTGACCAAAAAAAAACCCAAATCAGGCCTTGTAATTATCCTGCAAGTCTGTTGTGCTGGTTCAGAGGTGGCGAAATGGAAGTAAAGAGGTTAAATGTCTTGCTCAAAACTGTAAGGAAATGTGTGGTGGAGACTTTCAGGAGCCCCACATATTTCTTAATGAATCATTTATAGCTGTGGTTATATTATTAGGCAGATGACTTGAAATGTGGATTGCTGTAGGAACTCTGCCTTGCCATCTAAATGAATTTTCTTCCTAAAGTCTGAAACAGCCATTCTTTCTTATTTTATTTCATGACAATGTTTTGGCTAAATCAAAGACACTGTAGCAGTCTTTTTGTATATGCAATATATAAAAATATAAAATTCTTTTACAGTTCAAACACACATTCTTTCCTAATAATTCTGATCAAAAATAATTGATGTGTTTTTCAGCACTAAAAGAAAAGAGAAATTCCAGTGTAGTCCAAGATTAAAATCAGAAAAAGAATATTCAGCCATGCAGGGCCAGGAGCTGGGCTTTGATGATTCTTGGAGGCCATTCCAACTCAGGAGATTCTATTATTCTGTGTTTGAAGGTTAAATTCCTTCCTTTCTACACCCCTACAGAAGTAGGGAGGATGCTGCCATGCAGATGTACAGAGTGGTGTCATGTCCATCCAAGAGGCAGAGTGGGGAATGAGAGCATCTGATGTTGTCCTGCTCTTTGGCAGCTTCCAGTACCACATGAATCACCCTGCACAAAAAAAGGCCAATACCAGGCACAATGATCTGCAGGAAATGTCAGAGTTTAAGCACTGTTTTATGTCTTGGCATCCAGAATTCAAATATCTCTATCTATTTAGTCTTACAGCCTGTCCCAGGGCATCACCTTCATCTTCTCAGAGAGGAGAATTCACTCTGACCAACTGTTTTCATTTCCAAAAGGCCACCATTCCCTGGAAGCTAAAGTTCACCTATAACAGTTGTTCCTGTGTCCAGTCAGTTCAACTACTGATTGCAGAAGTTGCCTATCTGTTAATTTTCTTAGAAGATCCAAATTCCTCCAAACTCCCATCAGTACTCCCTGCTGCACACTGTGTACAGCACCATTTCCCCCTGTATCCTGAGTTATGGTCTACATTCCAAACCAAGGTCTGGCATTAGCTGCTTAGTTAATATTAGGCTTAGTGTGTCCAAAAATACATAGGAACATGTGCACAACCATGGCACTTTTTTCACTTGCAAAAACCAAAATCACATATTTTCACATGACAGTCAAGCTCTCTCCTGGGTGTATGTATGGCGTGTGCATTGTACCCTGTGCTGTTGAACTTGCAAATTCTTATTCCTTCTTGATGTTTAGTTGTGCATTTATCATAAAAAGATTTCCAAATTTCTGGATATAATATTTAATATCCAGAAGAAGTGTGTGTGTGTAATGCAATTAGAATATCATTAAAAGGAGAGTAACATCAAGTCTGAATTTTTCATGTATTCCACTTAACAATAAAAGATCAGTTGCTGTCTCTTTCTGTTCAGCACTTATTTTCTTGGTTGTCTTGACTTCCTTGAGCTGCTGAGCCTGTCTCACCTTTTGTGTGTCTGAGGTAGAATCTAAATTAGTTAAGAAGAAACAGGACATATTTCAAATTCAGTTTCCTCTATACAGGCAGGATGGCATCAGCTTAAATTGCTTTGATATAATTTTGCTTCTTTAATCCTTCCTCTCCAATCTGTTTTTGTATACATTATATATATGAATTCTGGGACTGGAAATCTTGCCTAATGTAAGTTAAGACATGACAAATGAACCTGACATTTTTCCAAGGAGGGAACCAGTGAACATACTGTATTTATAGCAGTAGGAATGTAGTTTGCTGCTTGTAGAAGAAAAATATGTGCTGCATGAGAACTTTAGCGCTGGAATATGATACGTGTGTTTAGATGTACTTGTTTCAAGCGAGGATATTGGGTTCAAAGGAGCCAAACTGGTTGCCCTGGAAGCCTGAGGTAAGGCTTCATGGAACAGGCCCATTTAGGCTCCCAGAAGCTCAGATAGCAAAATGGAGAGTGTCACAGTGCAAGTTTGAAACTGCAGTGTCTCCAGGATCATCTCTGGCCAGAGTGGGGAAGAATGTGATGAAGGAGCTTCTGAAGGTTGGATCTGGAATGATTTTATTTGTGTTAATAGTAAGACTTTGTCTGCAAGCTGAGAGTTCTCTAGCTGAAGTTCTCAAACACAGATATGCAAACATACATAAAAATTTGATCTGAGCCAACCATCTCTGCAAGCAGCTCTTGGCTGCTGTGACCTGCTGCAGTTGGGCAGGACTGCAGGAGGAGACAAGCCCAGGTGATCCACGTGCCCAAGTTGTTTAATCTGCTTAAAGATGATGAAAAGTCCTTTTCTTTTTTTAAATTTTTCAGTCTTTATGAGGGTTTCCCCTGAACACAATGAGAATTTCTTGGATGCCATACCTTTGAGGTCCTTTGTAGAACTGCAAATTTCTATTGTCATACCAGGGTATCTGGTCCAGTCTGAATAAGTTGGGTTTTTTTTTAGCAATGCACTACTGACACTAAAACTAGTTGTGGCGAATTCTTGAGAGATTATTTTGTTGGCTGAATCCTTTGTGTCACGGGGGAAATAATCACAAAGCTTAGCTACCTGAATGTAAGATGCAGTATTTTTCCATCTTGCTTCTGAACAGAAAGGCTGACTCTACAATTTTTGACTGTTGAGCTGCACATCAAAACCACCCTATGGCCCTGATCTGATCCTTTATTTAGCAGAAATAGTAAACACTGGATTGGTCTAGGCCTGATGGATAGCTAAGGTCACAGTAACTTTCACTGTAGCTGTTTTTTTAATGGAGAGGGTGATTTCCTAGACAGATTCTTAGACCTATACTTGGCTTGTGTGGCTCAAGGAGAAGTCCTTTTGGTTCAGAGTTGTACCTTTTGCCCTTTCTTGTCAAGCTGGGAAAACAGTGCTTTGTTTTGCTCTACTAAAGAATTCACCTGGTTTCCTCTCTGCATCCTAATTGCTCTCTAGAGAGCACTAAAGTGTGCTTAAGCATATTGTAACTGTTTACTCGCAGAGCCTGCTGTATGTGCAGTAATGCCAAGTGCTCAATCTCTGCCCTGTGCTGCAGGCTGGCATGATTCGCACGGACAAGGACGAGTTCTTCATCGAACCTCTGGAGAAGGGGGCCCAGGAGGAGGAGGAGGGAGGAGGCAGAACACACGTGGTCTATCGCAGAGCAGCTGCCAGGAAGCAGCTTCCTCTTGAGAACGTGGATACTGTGTACAAAGGTAAGGTGGGCTGTGGGATGAAGTGTTGCTGATGGCTCGTAGCCAATGTGGCCTGCTACCTCTGGCTTTTTTATCCTTCACAGTGGAAATGTGTTCTCTCTCCAAGGACGGAAAAGTAGGGAAGGAGCTGAACACTTTGTATGGGCTAAGCAAACATCACAGAAGCCAGAACCATCTCTGGGATGGTGGCCCTGTCTTTGTCTTGAAGAGTTTCCTTGGCCAACATAAAACCATGTGTCCTCCTGAGCCCTGGGTCAGAGCAGAGGGAGGGGATGGTGGGTGACCCAGGAGTGCAGAGGTGGCTGTGGCTGCTGGGACAGGTGGCAGTGCTGGCTTTGCAAAGGCTATGTTGGAAGGCTGCAAACAGAACACTGAGGCTGACATAGTACATGGGCTTCAATGGGCTGCATTAGTCCCAAAAGGAAAATAATGGTATCTCCAGTATGAACACAAACTTTCTTGATTTATTTATGTGTTGCCAAGTGTGGAATATAATGTACTAAGTATGTGATAGACAGTGATGGAATAACAAGAATTAAACATAAACACCCATTCTGTGTAGTGTTTTCTGTTTCTCTGATAACTGCCTGGTTATTGCACCTTTTTTTTCTGAATGAATAAGGGATGCAAATCTGCTAAGTGGATGTTTTGACAGCTGATGTTAACACTGAAATTAACTGGGTCATTCGAGTGGAAACAACAAAATAGCTACATTTTTTGTTCCAAATGTGTGTACCAAACTGCAGAGTTATTTGTCACTCATACCCTAGTATTATCTTATTTCAGTATAATGGGGTCTCAAGTATAGGAAGGAAGGAACAGAGAGCCACAGGGATGAGGCACTGAAATTAGAGCTGTGTGAACAATATCAATTTTTCACTGTTCAGGCTGGAACAGGGATTAAAAAGAAAGCAAGCAATAGCATTCAACCAACTTCTTTCTCCACTTTGGGAATGACCTGTGAATTTTGTGACTGACACATTGCTTTGCTGAGCTCTTCTTGTTGCCTTTATGCTCACTGGAGGAGATCTGGGTAATGCAGGAGTCCGAGTGCCACAAGCCCAGAAGGATTGGATGGTTGGTAGGGTGGAAGTTGCTGTATTAGTGAATGTTTATAAAATTATTGCATGTTGGAAAATACCAGCCACTCACTGTGTTTCCTCTTAAACGAAAGAGACTTGATGTTGTTCACACCTTATGGCAGTATTTTTTGTTTAGGATGGTAAATATTCCTCAGGAGTAGGAGCCTGATGCACAGAAAAGCACAAACTGTAGATGAGCTCCAGTTACCTGGTACCTGCTGGAGGAGGCTCTGACAGCAGTGGCTGAGATGCAGCCTGTACCTGGCAGCAATGTGTCTGATGCCACCAGACTTGGTGTCTGTCACCTCACCTGTGTCAGGGCCAGAGTTTGTAAACTGTGGTTAAAAGGCACAAAGTAATCACAGCCACCAGCCAGCACTGTGGGATTGAAAAGCAAAAAGGAGGCTGTGTGCAGGCTGGGCTGAGAACTAGCAGTGACCTTGTCTGGTACAGCAGGTGTTGTGGACAGATAGGAATAGTTGTGATATTTTTTTTAATTTTTAAATGAAGGAAAAAATGCTAAGGGTATTAATCTTTCTTTATACCCCTTAACCTTTTGATTTGTAAACTTGATTAAAGATTAGTTTTTATTTTGGGAAAAAAAAACCCCTTACTGTTACCAAAAATCAGTAAAAATAAAAAATGTACTGTATAGGGGATTTTTTTTTCCATGAAATTGCCTTTAACAAAAAAGTGAACAACCACTCGAAAATGGTTTGATCTCTACTTTTTATTAAACTTGGCTTCCTACCTCTGATTGCTCTAGGCAAAAGCTTGTCGGGATGTGCTTTCAGAAATTGTAATTTTATTTTCAGCTTTTTTATTTTTGGTCGTTTTCCAGAATGCATTGAGTTTTGGTTAACAAACACCAAAATATTTAGTGATTGGGCATTGAAAAGCACACTCTGCTGTGTGTTTCCATAGTGCTCTAAACTGATTGATAGGCTGAGTTAGGAAATAGTAGGGTACTTTGAGCATGCTGTATCTATTAAAAAAAAAAAGGTTAACCAAGAGCACTCCTCCTCTTTCCAACATCCCTGGAGACAACTGCATTGTTGCCAAATCCCATAAATTTACATGTGATGAATTGTAACACTGGGACTATTTTTAAAGGTCCAGCCTCCAGGAATCTTATGAATATGTGATGATTTTTTTTCCCTAGGTGAGCTTCTGGTTCTTTTAACTCTTGATAAAAAATTGTAGTTTCTGGCTGTGTAAATATTTTAAGGTAATGCATGACAAACAAAGTCTATGTATTCCATGATTTTTAAAACAGCATCTTTTAAAATCCCATGATATGTTAATTTAATCCCATGATTTGGGAGGGGATTGTGAGTCATGATTTTTGAATGTTTTGGTTTGGATAGATAGATACAAATTCCTTATAAATATTCCTATCTTTGGCACTCTCTTCACAAGAAATAGGACAAGATGTTCTCTCCTCAGCGAAACAGGAGGTGAAGGAATTGAAAACTCCATGAACTTGGAGCTGAGAGGGTCAGTGACCATTTCTTGGGTCTGCAGTGGCCACGCTGGACCTCGCATGGCACGAGGGTTTGGGATTTTCTGCTGAATGCAGTTCTTTTGGAGGGTGGTTTGCTGAAGAACCCAAGTCAGTGTGCATCCCCCACAGCTGCCCAAGCAGAGAGCTCCAGCATGGGGGCTGCATGGCAATGGGACAAAGGTCCCTGAGGCTGGGGGGCAGCTGAACTCCCCAAAGAACAGCCAGGACTAATGGGAGATCCACTGACTGTTTGGGAGTGCTGATTAAAAAAAAAATAATTGCATTTTCCACATCATAGAAATAAATTCTAAATTATGTCAACAGATGTGGTGAGATGGACCTGACAGCAGGGTTTTTCTAGCATTTTCCATGCACTGTTACCTATCTTTTATATTACAATAAGAAAAATCGAAATTTTATTCCATCTGTCTAAAAATTGTAAGCAAACAAACCCCACAAACTCGTAAACCCTGCAGAGATCAAGGTGTGCATCTTGTGTTATGAAGGCTCTGCTGACATGCTGGGTTTTGAAAAGTGGAATGTGCTGGGAGAGATCTGCCCTGCCCTGATTCCAGACTGTGCCAGATTGGCTTCTGCATTTGTGTAAAATCTTATCAGAAGATTGGGAAATGTACCTACTTGTTTTGGTAACCTGAGTAATTTGTTTTGACTGGTGTGGGATTATCTGGGGTTTGGGAGAATCACAGAGTATGGGGTGTAGTATTTTTGCCTGGTCTTCCCCACTCAAACAATGCTATTTGTTAATGTGCTGGAAAAAGCCATAAGCATCATATTTTAGGCAAGTAATAATCTTCAGCAGAGTATTACTGAGAAAGTCTGTGTGAGCTCACTACAAATCAGGCTAATTGTTTCAGAAAGAGAAATATTTTCATGTAGTGGCTGAAATATTGCAGGTGTGGTGAGAATAAATCCCAATTTCTTTGGCAACTGCTTTTAGTGCTTGCATACATATAATAATTTATTTTCCTCTAGATAAAAATAAGCAGCATGTTGAACATATTTTAATATTTCCAGTTGAATTCCTTCTTACAAACATGAAAAATGTTCCTTGATAGCAGTAAAATTACCTACATAATAGAACTGGAATTAAATAGATAAGCTGGAGTGGGTTGTTTTTTTCTTGAAACTGCTCGGTTTTTGCTTAAATGTTCTTTGGATGTTAACTGGAGAGATGGTAAGTATTTAATTAATGGTTATGATGAGGCCTGGAAAGCTAGCTTGATTTTTGCCTCTAGAGGCAATCTGATTATCAGGCTTGTAAGCTTTAATATCACATTTCTCCAGCTAAATTACTGTGTCTGTTATGTTGATCAGCTGAGAGGAAATGATTATACTAAAGCTTCCTTAAGGTTTGCCTTTTCTCTAAAAATTGTTGTTTAAGTACTGTGCTCTGAGTTTTATTGTGTTACTTGATTGATGAGAAACAGAAACTCAGCTGTAGTGACAGTTTTATTTACTGTGCAGATGAAAGATGACCTTAGCCAAGAACAGTTTATTACTGACGAAGACAGTAAGGTAACTCCCCAAATGTGCTTCAGCCAGAAAGTTGTTGTTTCTGTAAGTGCCAATTAAATCCCTTGGAATGGCCAAATGCAGTCTGACACAAGCCCCATCATGAATAGCTCTGGGCTGACAGGGTGGACAAACCCACAGCCTCTGCTGGAGGCTTGTGACCACTTCCCATGGCAACACTTGGGGCTGCTGGAGGTCAGACCTGCAGAGGATGTGATCATTTAATGTGACCCTATGATGTACTTCCCGGGGCAAACCCCCCCCCCCCNCTAATGTCCCCCTGGCCATAAGCACATGCCAGTCAGATAAAAAGACAGAAATAATTTGCTGGTTCTACTTAATGGTGTAGAAGCCAGCTTCTTTCTGACAGACCCAAAACTAATCAGAGCAAAGCTGGTCCTCAGTCCTCTCACTGGCATCTCCTGGCCCTCCACAATGCAAAAGGACAACACTCTTTGCCATTTAGGAACCCTGAAAAGTTAGGGGCCAATTCAGCAGAAGAGAAATACATATAAATTTAAGCTGAAACAACCACACTTCAGAACTTTTTTGAAAAGATGAAAGTTAAAAATATTATAAAGTTGTAACAATTCAGTTACCAGAGCTTTGCAGGCTTTGGAGATGATATTTCAGAGGAAGACTCCTCCATCATAGTCCATCAAACTGTCAATGCCATTGATTTACTAATGTATTTAAATTACTCTTTAGAAACCAACGTGCATCTGGTGTATATTTTTCTGGATTGCCTGAAATGGCTCAGATTGGCTGCTGGCTGGCCGGTTGCCATTCTAATTTACACAAACTTTCCTGGTTACCTTTGCAGGGGAACAGTTTCTTCAGGAAACTGAAGTTTCTCCAAATCAAATCAATATTTCCTCTCAGCCTGCACTCTTGCTGATTAATTACTGCTCCCTTATTTTGCAGTCAGTAAGGCTCTGATGACAATATTTTTTGTCTCCTTCCTACATCATCTGTGCATGATAAATACATCTGTCTTTCTCTCCTGTCGTGGGTTTTCTCTGAATTCCACATTGCAGATTCATGGGGATTTCTGGGAAGAGGAAGATTGAGAATTCAGTTGCAAATCAGCTTTTGATTCAGAAGCAAGGTTATGCACTCATGGAAAAAACAAGTCTCCAGAGAAGGTGGTCTTAGGCCATGGGTTATCACCCTTCCTAGCCATCTGCATTACAGCTGATGAGGCAGTTCTTTGCTAGAACAGGCAAATGAGATCCTTGCATTAATTTTGAGGAAAAATCTAAAGGTTTCTACATTTACAATAGTGCAGTAAATCATGTGGGATGATTAGGTGAAGGCTAATGAACAATGCTCTTAAATGTACTTGATGGGAAACGCAAGGAATAGCCTCTTTTCTCCAGAGCTGATGGAGTTTTCTGCTGTGGGCTTCCTCAGTGGGTGGCCTTAGCTGGGCCACAGAATGGTGTCAGGTAAAAAGTCAACCCTCCCAGTGCTTCTGGAGTAGTCAGTTTCATTTTGCCTGGAAATAAAATTATTAAAAAATGAATTGAATTTCTTTTTTCTTAATATCAGTAATTTTGCTCAGTTTTTTCGATGGGGATGTGCTCATGTAACTAATGATGCGTGGTGAGGGATATGCATATCAGGACCACAGCGAAGCTGTGTGGGCTACCTTTGCAGTGTGCTTTTTTGAATTTTGGAGTGCTTTGGGAAGTATACTGCATCTTCAAAGGATTTTTCTTTTAATTAAACATCTCCTTTTTCCAGGTGCTCTAAATCGCTTCCAGAATTATTGAACATTCATTAAATACTTTCTCATTATTATTTCTTCATTATATCAAATCTGTAGTTGCTGCAGAACCATTTTGTTTCACCAGGAACACAAATCCTCTGTACAGAGGTAAAAATTGGTGGGGTGGCCTGGAGCTGGAGCAGAGCTGTCACCTGGGCCAGCTCCTTTACAGGTTCCTGGCACTGAGCTGTCATATCCCTCTCTTACACACCCCACCAAATGGTAATAAATTTGTTGCTAAACTCTTTTTATCTTCCTGGAATACAGGAGCATAATAATAGTATGTGAAGAAGCTCGGTTTCTGTGTTTTTCCCTGCCTTTCTCATTAGGCAGCTTGGGATCCTTGTAGATTTTGAGGAAACACTTCAGTTCATGCTCAGCTTTGAGCAGGTACTTAAATCAAATTGATTTCAGTGGGATTCAGGTACGTACCTTAAGCTAAATGTTTTTTTTATTCTGAATGGCTTTCTGTTGTGGTTATGAGGCAAGTTACTGGAGCAAGTTACTTCCATTCAGATATGCATCGATTAAGGGTGAACGACTTAATTATTTGTACTTGTTTAAATATCACTGATTTGCCTGTACTGACAGCTAATATGAAAATAAAATTAATTTAATTCTCAACTGATGAGTTAATTTTAGCTTCTCTGCTAAATTCAAGCTCTATAAGGCTCTCCAGAATGATTGCTGTGAACAGCTTCCAGCTGGAATTGAATATTACCAAATGTTGCTAAATATAACAAAATTATAATAAAGCTGATATTGGTCTATAATAAAAGTTTCCAGTTCTCATATGAATACTCTTGTAAAATTTTTGTGGTCAGCTCTGATGAAAGTATTGAGAAAGTGCTCATTTTACTTTTCATATCCTTTTATCAATTCATTCAGCTTTGGGGGTGTTTGAAACTGAGGTTGATTAATCATTTATTTATGTTTGCATTTAGTATCAGTTGCTCATAAAGACAAAACATTTCAGCAGTTTTCATTAAAGTTCATTTTTATTCTTCCTTCTAATATCCATTGATCTCACAATCCTTAATGGATTTAGCCTCTCAGTCTCCTGGGAGGAAAGAGAGAACAAAATATTTGCCTTTTGGACAAGGGTAACATAAACCTTGTTTTCACTGCAAGCTGACCCAGTGTCTTGCTGGTAAGAGCCCTGTGGAAGGGCACAGTTCACTGGAGCAGCAGTTGGGAAGTCAGACTTTGCCTCCAGAGCCCCAGCCAGAGCTCTCATGTGTGAGGGTGTGCAGCCGCCCACAGGCGTGTGGGGAGGTTTGCCTTATGAAAATGCATGTGCACACCCACAAGGTTTTTGCAGTTTCACATTTACTGGTGTGTTTTTCTGTGAAGTGTCATCCTGTTGTGGTTTGTTTATTTACAAGCTGTGTTCATGTTGTCCAACCTGCTGAGAAAAACAGACGATGGCGAGGATCCAGCGGGTCCTGCCAGGCTCAAAGAGGGAGAAACTTGTTCACAGAAAGACCTTAATATTCTGTCCTGATGAACTGAAAGTGTTCTGCAACCCATTTCTCTGTTTAGGAAATGGATTCTGAAAGTGAGAATTCAAAAATAAAGGTAGCATGTAGTGTTTGCTGTTTTGTACCATGGGATTCAAGCTCTGTGTTTAATAACAATACACAAAATAGCATCTGGTAGGCACTGCTAAAATAAGCTCTAGTAGAAAATGTTGATAAGCATTTTCAGTATAAAGTGTTTTCTGACAAAAAGTGGCAGAAGTTTTGTCTGACCATGATGATGCAGTGGTTTGATGAGGCTGAAAGACATCGTCAAGTGAAAGCAGTGGGTAAGCCCAGAGTTGCAAGAGAGGTGCCTACCCTTCAAACATGTACATTTCTATCATTTCTCGGAACAGGAGAGCCACATGTGAGGCCTTGTGAAGTGGTCCAAGGATTAAAAATGTGTTCCAGCTGGTTCTGACTGTCCTCAGCTGTGTGAGATGTGTCTCCCTCATGGCTGGCCAGAGCAGCAGTGCTGTGTGGTGCTGTTATCTTGGTGCTTGCAGAAGGGGCACTGGAAGGGCCTCTGTGTTTATGGTGGTGTGAGCGCAGCTGGAGAATGAGAAACAAATGGCTTGGTCTTTCTCTGCACTGATTTTCATGGTTGCCACCCAGTATTTCCCTACACCCCTGTCTTGCTCACGAGCTCCATGCTGGTTAAAACGAGAACCTTTCAGTGCCCCAGAGCTGGTGCTGCAGCCAGTCATCATTGGGCACCTTCAAAGCAAAAGCCACTGCCTGAGCCAAAGGGCTTTCTTTAGCTGACTCGGTATATGGTGAGTCCTGCATTGTATAATGTATTTAAGCCCTGCATTATGCACTGTTCCCTTTAAAAGCTGTTCTTCCCCCTGCCCTAAAGCCAGAGCCAGGATTCCTGCTTGTCCTGCCTCCCCCTTGCAGCCATGGGTCCTGTGTCGGTCGGTGAGACACAGCAGTGCTGGGGGAGCTGAGCAGGGCAGGCACTGCTGCAGGACAGAGGACACAGAGCACTTTTCCTGCCTTTTGTAGACAGGTGAGAGGAGGATGCAGCTTTCTGGACCAGATTCCGCCCCTGGTGTGCGCCAGTGCACGGATGAGCAGAGAAGCTCATGCTCCTCTGATGTTTATGCTTTAGCCAAGCATGTGTTACACGCTGCAGGAGGTGGGCAGTGCACCTGTGGTAACCTGGTGGTTGGTATGAATGGTCTGGACTGGTCTGCCCAGCCTTGGTTTGTAGCTAAAGCCTGTCTTGGGTAATAACTTTCCATAGCCATTTTGTGACTCTTCCTTTTTTTTTTTTTTTTTTTGGTGCTTTTTGTGTTTTGAGTTCCCTAAGCAATGCTTGGGGCTGCTTGGACTTTTTAGGTAATAATAATTTTATTTTTGAAGAACAAGCAACAGGAATGTTAACTTTCCTTTCAGCTAGTGCAAGGCTCTTTCCCCCTGTGCTTTCCTGAAATTCTAAAAGGCAAGAATGTCTTAGCTGAGGCGGAAAACAGCAAAGTTTTTGATTATAGTTGCTTTGAATCTGCAGCTCGGTAACAGTAGTGAATGAATTCCTTCTTGAAAATTTGTGCTTTTCCATAGAGCAGAAACACTGTTTTGAAACAGTGGGTAAGTGAGATAAAGCAGTAACAGAAACTGTTACTGCAAACTATGAGTAAAGACTCTGCTTTTTCTAAATGATTGTGTTACAAAAGATTTATAATTATTTTTCTAAATATTTTGTCCCAAACTGTGTAGATCCCACATACCTGCTTGCTTGTAATAGTTCGAATTTAAATGTCTGCTCATTTGAATATAAACCTCAGGAGTTGTTTTACTTAGTATTTGCATATTAGATCACAAATGGTCTGTCAGCAGGATTGGCTTGGACCATGATGTATTTTCAAGCCAAACAATGGCTATTTGTTAATATAGAGGTGTTTTCTTGATCCCTGTAACGCTGCCTGCACACACCTGTATCCTGATACTCTGTTACTGAAGCTTTACTATTGTAATGAGAGCAAAGGCATGGTCTGGTAATTGGTTTAAAGCAGTGTAACACCATGCTAATGAGAGACACTCTCTGCCCTCAGTCTCTCGCCAGCTGTTGCTATCTGAGCCTCATTGCTGGAAGGGATGCAGCCACCAGCTGGAAGATGTTGGACGTTCCAAGAGAGCCAAGGCAGGCAGTTGAATCACTGCATTGCTTTCCTCAATGTCCATGGAGAGCCTGTGCTCCACCGGCTGCATTTCTCAAAAGAGACCCTCAGAGAGTGGCACCTGGTTATGGTATCCACTTGTCCCATCCCTGTGCAAAAGGTGAAGTCTCTTGCAGACCAACAGGTTCTTAATTTTCTCTGTGATATTGTTGCTCAGCTCATGGAACTGCCATGCTTGTTAATGGGTTAAATACCATGTATTTCATTTGTCAGCTAGTTCTTTGATTAAAAGCCTGAGATGCATCTTTGCTCTTCCTTTTATCTCTGAGTTTTTGTGCAGTTGCTTCCTTGTTCCAGCTCTGTGTGTGTGCTTGGACCATCTGGCACGGCTCGGCTGCCCGTCAGTGTGTGCTGCTTTCAAGGGGAAAAAATCATTAATCACAATCTGGATGGTGAGGGAGTTAGGGATGGGTTTTATTTCCACTTCAGAGCTGACAGTTCCACAGGTAGGCAGTTCTTCAGGGAAGGTTTCTCAGCAGCCTTTTGCAGTGTTGCCTGACAGGTGTGTGAGGAAGGGTGGCCAGAAATCCCTCAGGACCAGGTGCAAGGGAGGGGCTGGGAGCAGTGGTCCTTGGCGGCTCAGTCCCGCAGTCCCTCGCTGCTGTCCTGCTGCAGGAGCCTCATGGTGCTGAGGATCACCTTCTTTAGCACTGCTGGGCTCCAGACAGTTGTCCTTGGATCAAAGTTAATTTCCCTGGGCTCTGCTCCACTTTGCAGGGTTTGGTCATTACAGACTGTCAATTTTAAGAGACATGGGTTTTTTTTTTTCCTAGTAACACTAATATTTGAGCATTGCTTCAACAATCACAGCTTTGTAAACATTGGAATGATTATTTACAGAACATTTGAGGAAGGATTCTTTTACCCAAAGAGTGAGTTGCACATAAGACATGCTCAGTCTAAAACTAACTTGAAAAGACAAGCCTAATGGTGGTTTCTATGAACTGCCACCTGTGGGAAATTTTTAAACGTGTAGTCTCCTCAGGTATCTGTGCACTTTGTGACCATGTCTGTTTGCCTGTCAAGGAGATCGTTTTTCCTGTGATACATGTGGAGGCATATTGCAGTTATTGAAGATGTTTGCAGATTGTGAATGCTGAGAGACACTAAAAAATGTTTCGTGCCTGAAGCAGCTGCCTCCAAAATGCCCATCCCTGCACCTCCTTCAAAAACCACCTTGCATGCTTAGCGGGGAAAGTTTACCTTGCTGCTGCAGGGCTTTTTTAACTTTTAAATAAATATTCCACTTTTNTTTTAGGAATAAATGGATGGTGTGGTTTTAAGTGATGCAGGTTTTTGAATGGGTCTTTGGATGTGGGGAGTCATGACATTTTGGAAATGCTGTTCTTCCACAGAGCAGCAAACTCAGGTCACTTCATGGGAAAGCATCTGGTGTGACTGGTAGCAACAGTATCTAAACAGTGACATGAGAAGCTGCCCTTGCCTGACTATTAAAATATATAAAATTAGCAAGCACAGACAATTACCTCTTGTGAGCTGTGTTTTGTTGTTGCTGAGTGGGCAGCAATTCTGTTTGTCTAATTGAGCTTCGCTAGATCATGGTGTTCAGAGTTCATTCATCATACTGCGTTTCTTTCTTTCTAGGGTTTTCCATTTTTAGAGAGACCCTGTTATATATAGTAATGAACACATTGCATCGTGCATGCCTTTTTCCCTGTGGAGCAGGGCAGAAGTTTGGATCTCATTTTACAGAGCTCTCATTTACATTTTATTCACAATGAAACTGGGAATGCCAAACCCTAAATATTTGGGGCTTGTATCTATTTGTTATGTGGCTTTTAAAGCAGATTTTTTCTTCAATACGTCAAAAAATATATTTCTTGAGGTTGGGAAATCAGACCTTTCAGGGGCCTGAGCTTAAAATGATATGTTGTCCAAAGCCATAGATTAAATTTCTGCTTGAGTCCTTGTTCACAGACTTGCTGGCTGTTCTTTTTGCCAGTTCAATGTAGCCTTTTCCCAGTCCCTCTTAAGAAAGTGTTGACTAAAAAGCAGACTGAAAATCATACATGTTAGCTTTATATTCTACTTGCAAGCTGAAGTATTTTTTGCCTTGTTTTTCTTTAAGCAGAGCCTCTGGAGACTTGTTAAACTATGAAATGGTTACAAAAAAGTAGCCCAAAGGCTCCAGCTAAGGGTATTAAATGTCCTAGGAAGCCCAAAAAAGCTGCTCCAACTTCAATGGAGTAAAATATAAGAAAAGCGGAAAATCTGATTTTGAGTTACTGTAAGATGACTTGAATATAATTACTAAATTTCCAGGTATTTTTCTAGGATATCCCAATTAAATGTGTGCAGAGAAATGGGTGGTATTGACATTTCCATGGCAACCCATTGTAGCATTTCAGTTATTAACCTGCAGGTCATATATTACTGAAGCAGAATATTTTTGGAGGACTGGCAAAATCAGTCTACTGCAAAATGTGCAGGCAACAGCATAGCAACAAAATGCAGATGAGAAAACACAGGCTTTGGAATAAAATCTGGACTTGAAAGTTAAGTGGAAGTTTTGTTTAAGACTCCACCTGTGGTGAGTAGCCTCCCATTGCAGCCCCAAGGGGTTAATTGCTGCCATTTTTTGGCTGTGGGTCTGGTTTGTATTTGGGGCTGGGTGTGGAATAGAGGTGGGATAATTGCAAAAATGTTGTAGCAACTCTTATTATCCTTTAATTTCAGGTGCTAACAGACTTTGGGGAGCTTGAGGTGGCCCTTTGTGCTTCTGTTCCACTGGTCATGGGTGGTGGTGGCGGGGTATGGGTGGGAAGGGCACATGGCCAGAATTATTTAAGCCTCAGATCTCTATGGAGGTGTTTACTGGTCCATAATGATGGATTGCCCACTGTTCCACATGGGAGCCTCCTACCAGACATCCTGAAGAGAATTAGATGTTCTTTTGTGCTGCTGAAACCCTGGAGAAAAGTGCTGGCAAAGGGCAGAGCGTTCCTTGCAAGGAAACTGGTGTGTCTCTGCTATCTGGAGATTTGCAGCAGATCAGATTGATTGCACTGGTAGGATTTACAGACCCTGTGGGTCTCAGGTCAGACAGCTGGAAAGCCTGATTGTCTCTGAAGTGACAGCAGAGGCATTTCCAAAAATCTTTGGAAGAAAGAATCCCCTTTGCTAGGAGGTCACATTTCTTTCTTAAGATTATTTCAGGTTTTTAAAGTTTTTTAAAGGAGAAGTTGGAGTCTTTGCAATATGAGATGGAACTGTACTCCCACCAAATAAATTACAGTGTCTCTTTCAAAATCCCCGTAGGCAAGGCGGGCTATGTGATAGCTAATTCTCACAGACCTTATATGAATGCATTTTCTGGGAACTGCCTCTGTCATAATAAATTACTAGCTGGCAAGTGGATAGGGTTCAGCCAAGCCATGCACTTGATCCTGTTCACACTGATTCTAATGGAAAAATTCCCAGTGAGTTTAGTGGGGGCAGACCCAGTGCAAGGCTGTGGGAAACTAGATGTCTGAATTTGCCTGAACTGCAAAGTATCTTTGCTTCTGTTTAGATTAATTTTGTACCTTCTGGTTTCATGCTTTACTTTGAGATTTTGTAACTTAAAGTTATGTTAAGAACTGAACATTGAAAATATGATTTGTGTATTGCTAATGATTGAGTATATATATGGACATGATGGAATGGACCCAGGCATTCCTAATGAAGCTATGCTGCACAGGTGCTTGCTCTCTAGCATTCCTTTTATGTCTGTTGAGAGACAGCAGAATCTTTCACTGTTCAGGAAAAATTATCAGTGCCCCTTTGAAAATATATTTATTTTTCTCTGGTTTCTCATGTACAGCTTGCAGAGGTTGTGTGCTTTGTGTTGCTTTCCAGTTGCTGCAGATGTGCTTTCACCATTTAGGACACAGACAAAGACTTGTGACAATGTCATACACATTCATCTCACTCTTTCAGAATTCAGGCGGGGTCTTTTCCTGCCTTTAACATCTCAGCCACCAGGAGATGGGTTTTTTCCTCCTCACGCATGCTTTGTCGATCCTCCCTTATTTCAAGAAACACATCATTAGTTTCAACCAGTTCAGCCAATTTGTCATTAATGAACCAGGTAAGAAGCTTCCAGATTATAAGTGACCAGGTTATTTGTCATTGGATTTCAGTGCTGCTCTTTTATGTTTTAATGAGCATTGTCTTTCTTCTCTCACCTGGTCAGGTGCGCCTTCCTCCAGCCTTTGTTAGATGCATTCAGAGGTGGGGTCTAATTTTGTTAAACTATGTCAGTAACAATTTGACCTCCATTCCTCCTTGTGCTTTCTGATTAAATAATTTTCTGAATTTTCTTTGTACAGCTCTCTCTTTGGATATGCACTTCACTGTGCTCAATCTCATTATTCCACTCATACTTTGTTTTTAATCCAATTTTCAGGAAATACATAGTGCCTTCTTTTCCTATAGTACTTTCCAAAAATCACTGCTTTTTGTGCATGTAGAAGTATCTTTTCATCCCTCTGCTGCAATTTTTTGACAACTTCTCAACTGATTTCAATAATTGATTGAATTCACATTGGGCTGTGCTTCTGTATGTTTCTGCAGTTCATCAAATTTATTTCAGCTCTACAGTGTAGCTGCAAGAAGTCTAAAATTTTGACTCATAAACTCTGTTGTTACTTATTGTCCTTCTACTTCCTTTCTTTTTGGTCTAATTTAGGTCTCCAGGTGATGTCTTGGTGATTCCCATGTTTCCCAGATATCCTAGTATCTTTCATGCTTCTCATTCACATTTTCCAAGGAACCTGTCATGCCCTCTCAGTATTTTGACGACTGTATGCCAAGATGTCATGTTGCATGAGGCCTTTTACTGCACTCATTTTTCTCCCAAATTATAGTGAAATTGTTGCAATCATTTGATATTGTGTTAGCATTTAGAAGAATTTCTCATTCATGGGCAAATCTGGCTTGAAACACAAAACCTTACTCCCCAAATCCCAAAATATCCATTAAATCCAAGCAAAGCACCTCTTAATTCTGATACAGCTAAAAAGGATAGAAACACACTTCCTAGGCACTAACACCAAACCCATTCTGCAGTATTGGTCTCTCCACGTTCTTCCAGAAGTCATTGTCATGTCACTTTTCTCACTTCCTTCGTAATAAAGGTAAACAGTTCAAGTTTTTAACAACAAGCTTCAGGTTTTTCAGATACCCAGGAGAAATCACTGTCTTCAGCCTTTATAGAAAGGATGATAATTTTATTGGTTTCAGGATCTGAAGAGAGCATCAATAAGGCACCTACAGACTTTGAAGTTCCTTGTCTGACCTCTGTATTCCCATTAGCTGCTCTCCTCTTATTTCTCCCTCTCACGGTCACATTAATGACAGTGTAAACTCTTTGACTTCATTTCATTTCACATTTTGCTCTTAAAAAACACCCACAAAATGCTTAACAGGATGTTTCAGAAACACTGCCAAGGGCTCGGGGTGAATTTCCTTCCCTTGGAAGTGCTGACCTCAGGCTGGAAGAGGAGGCTGCTGTGGAAATCCAGCTGGGATCTGCTCTCCCTTTGCAAAGGGGTCCAAAGACACTCCACAGCTGCAGGTGCTTCCTTTGCTCCAGACTCTTGCCCTTAGCAAGGAGGAAGCTCTTGTGCTTAGAGCGTGGCCATGTGGTGCCCTGTCCCTGCCAGCCGAGGGACTGCTGGGCAGGCTGGATGAGAACAGCACAGCTCCCCTGATCCCTGCAGCTCTGGTGCATGCCCTGTGCAGTGCTTCCCTGCCAGCACGGTGGGCAGGCAGGGTGGAATGGCATGGAGAGGAGTGAGGAAGCAAGGCAGGAGTGCCATTTAGTGTCTGGTTGTACAGAGAACTGTATGCTTGCAATATGTTTCACCTTCTGCCGGCAGTTCTGGTGTGAAAAGCAGCATAGCTTAATTAGGCAGTGTCAAGATACTCAAATCTTCCAATCTGCCTTCCAATCTGAAGTGTTCTTTGCTGATTTAGCTGTATTTTGCAAGAAGTCTATGTGCTTATGGTTAAATGATTGAGTTACATGAAAAATTTCAGTGTCACCTGATTCTTGATGGATTTTTTAATAGGACTTGGACAAATCTGTCAGGCTCTGTGGATCATCATTCTGTCAGGATTTTCCAAAAAGGGATCTGTGTGTGCTTTGACCAGAGTGAATCTGCAGTATCCAAGTTGTGTGGGATTTAATATGCAGGACTGGGACTCGGTGTGCTGCATGTCCTGCAGCACAGGTCCACCTACATGTTGTAATCCCAGTGCATACCAGTTACATCCTGCTTGCTGCACAGGCTCAGGAGGTTTCAGAGCATGCTCTTAACATGTGAGACAATGCTGAAAGATGTCCTAGATTTACTGGGTACATGTGTGGCTCACTTGTTCCAGTACCTTGCAGCTGTCTCAGATTTACTGGGCTTCTAGAGCTGATTACCTTGTGGCCAGTGCTTTTCCTTGGAGGAGTGGTTCAAAACACTTGGTCAGGCATCTGGAGACTTAGAAATGTGAGGCAAACAGCCAATATTCTGTAATTCCACCTGGGCGAAATTTTTGGGAAGATAAAGAGCAGAAGCAGGAGAAAACCTGTATGAACAAAATAATGTCAAAACTTTGGTCTCAAGGATGTACTGTTCACAAGGGCTTTGTTATGATTGTGCTTGATAAGAATCAAGTTTCAATGGGTTTTGGATTGTGTTGTTGAATGAGATGAAGCTTTCTTTGCTAAACTTAGAATGAAGAAGACAAAAGGAAGTTGTTATTGGGTAAAGAATTTTTTTTCTTACTAGAACCATCTTCCCCTGAAATATGAAAGATCCTTTCCAAATGCAAAAGTTATGCAAACATGTCTGAATATAGAAGTGAAACTGGAAAGCAGTGGGTTTCTTCTGCCAGTTTTGCAGGAGGCCACCCACAAAGGTATATCTTATTTTTTTCTCTTTCTGGTTTTGTTTTTTTTTCCCTTCTGGAAAAATACAGAAAAATTTTGGCCAAAATCAGAGCCTATTTTGATTTTATAGCCTTTCTTATCAAAGCAGGATTGAAATGTACCTTGAATTTTCCAAGTAGTGTATAATCAGCTGGAGGAAAAAAATTAAAAAATAAAGTTGCAGATTTGGTGCAAATGGTTTATCATCAAGGCTCTAAGTTCTTGCTTAGACAAATTCATACATATTGGCCTTTGTCTACATGAAATGGAAAAGTGTTTAGTCAGACTGTTTGATGTAAGCCATTTGCCTTGCTATTATTTGGTGCTGACTGTATTTTTGTCCTTGCTTTGAGTGTTTGATAATGGTTTGCTATATTAAAATCAAAGTCCTGTTTTGATTTGATATTTCCAATCTGTTTCTTGACTGCGGTATTCTCACATTTTACTCATCTTTGAGAGGCTATTACTTTTTATTCTGCATATCCACTCTCTCTGGCCAAACGGACAGGAAAGGTACTTAATTTCTGTGTAACCCACAGAAATGCAGGATTCCCTGTGGAGGGAATCCTGCAGTGCTTACAGCCCACCCCGCTCTCCTCACATCTGTCTCTCCCCGCGCTGCTCTGCCTTCCATTGATGGATGATTTCTCAACGCAAGCAAAACTGTAGAAATGCAGTTAGAATGTGAGTTGTTTATTGTTCATTTGGATTCAGAAGCCAGATATTCCAGATCTCTGCAGTCACTTGTATAGCAGTGTCCTCTGTCTGCTACGGAAATGATCTCCTTGGTCCTTTGGTGCGTCCCGAGCCCCTGTCCCACCACTCCCTCCTGTGCATTGTTCAAACTCATTTAGCAGAATTCCAGACGAAGAAATTCAACGATTTTCACTTGGAGCCTACATTGTAGCCTAAATGATCTCACTGCTTAAAAATGTTTTCTTGGGTCTAAGTTTAATAATTTTTCACAATCTATCCTTTGTAGCTAACCCTCCCCCACTTTCTTCTTAAAAAAAATTCCTTCCCTTCCATGTGCCAGTGTTTTGTAGACATATAAGCTGTTATCAGGTTGTCTCAGCCATCTTTCAATCAAGATGTACTTTTTAGTTCCTGTAGATCATTACTTTTTTTCTTCATCTTTATGTAAATACAGAAATCGTACTAATGTAACCTCCTGTAGTTAAAATGATGCAACCTCGCTGGTGTCGTTGTGTAACGTGGTTCTGTGGGAAGACAAACTCTGCTTGGGATAAGGCACCTTTATCCCAGTACCCACACTGGTGCTTGTACTGATAATTGTCACCTAGAAGGTAAGTGATCTAGGACAATAAACCAGAAGGATGCCTTTAAATGAACAAAGATTTCCACACCCTTAAAACAAGAAAAATATAGCAATGGGTAGGCAACTTGGCAGCAGAGTCCTCAGCTGAGTGAAAGTGTGTCCTTGAGCAGAGTTCATGTTCTGCTGTGGTTTGGTGGTGTTGGATGGAGGAATGACTCTTATTCATACATTTGTATTCCCAAGTAAGTCTCCGTGATTAAAACATCCTGACTGAGCAGAGTTGTTTTTTATGGATTCAAAACTGGGACAAAGTAATGTTCAAATGTGGAGGCCGCTATTAATCCTGCAGAGTTGTTTTGACACTGGGTGTAGTTATTTTCTGTAAGGGATGCTTTTCCAGAAGTGTTGTGGCTGTGTGGTGTTGGAATGGCATCACATCCTGACTTTAAATTAGAAAAAGGTTTCAGAGTTAATCAAATGTAATTACGACCAAACCCCCTAATAACGTGAGTGTTGGATTCCTAGATCTGTGTCATATGGAGGCTTTTTAAGAGTTGGAGTCATTATCTTCTTTCAATTGGACTGGTGATGGTCCAGAACTCTTCAAGGATATTGAGTTTATTGAGATGGCACTAAATAGCTACCAGCACAACTTAGAGTTGACTCTAGACCCACCTCTTTCTTTTCCATGTGCTAGATCATCTCAAATAATGGGGAGAATGTGTTTCTCTGCAAAGAGGAATGTAGCTCATTGAATGTCTGTGCTGTGGTGTATACTAATTAAAACATGAACTGGAGCCAGAAATTCCTAGCTAATATAGCCAACCTATTTCTTTAAATGGTTTGCTCATCAGTTCACTGTAGCCTTTGATTTATTAAATAATTATTTATTAAAATATTAATGCAAATAAGCTTTAAAAGATAGGTATTATCTAAAAATGTTTTATTCAAAATAATAAATCCTTTCTTGTTTCTAGAAATGGTACAGTAAAAGTCTGTGTTCAATGCTAATCATGCATTAAGTTTTAGGTTTTTAGATATTAGAATCTTCTGGTTATCTGTGATTATCCTGTAAGTGGCTGTGTTGCAGTTACACTGAAAACCAGACATCTCTGCATAGAGACCTCAGTCCCTCTGGGTATGAATATGTTTTGTTTTTATCAATAATAAAAAAGATGCACATGCAGTAGTTCTGTTAGTGCTACATCTGCGTTGCCTCCTCTTTAAACATTTGCACCGAGCAGTTTTTGCCCAAAGGGCAGGGCAGGCTGGCCAGGACAGGCCCAGTGGCTCTGACTCGGGCAGCTGCCATCTGTGTAATCCTGGAGAAATCTACCTAAATCCTCCAAATCAGAATTTCATGCTCCCTGTATGAGGCTGGGTGTGAAATTTTAATTTGCACTTGTCAGTCTGAAGTAAGGGGAAAAGGGAAAGCAAAAAATAAAAGGCATATGATAAATTTCACACTTTCCCCCGAACAAAGCAGCGCGGTTCTTTCCTGCGGGTGCCTCAATGAATCTCCGTGTGGGCAGCTGGGAGCTGGCGGTTTATCTGGAGGGGTGGCAGAGTTGTAAGCAGAGTGGGTAGTGTCAGCTATCGCTGAGTTTACAGGATACTTCCTATTACTGAACTCGGATTTGATTTTGCTAAAAATTTGCCAAACCTTCCTGGTTTGGACTGAAGGTTTTTGTGTCAGGTGTGTGCCAGGACTGAGTTACGCTGGAGGCTTGGGCCACATTGGCTTTTGGAAGTGCTGTTTAGGCCGCACGTGATGAACAGAGTGAAAAAGGCTCTCCAGGGAGAAGCTGCTTTGGGTTTTGTTTTCTGTTCACTCTCCAGGGTTTCCCTTCATCCCTGCTCTGATGACTGAACTTTCTTCAGGGTTTTTCTCTGATGCTCTAGGTAGATATTTCACAGCCACTAATGCATCTGTTTTTATAGTCTTGCACAAGAAGAGAATGTTTTTTCCACATCTTACAGAGGACAGAGCCAAGTAAACAGTGGTTGGAGCTGGAACTTCCCTTGTGTTCTGACTGGCCCATTTGAGGCACCCTTTTTTGAGTGCTTTAAACAGTCAGAACACACTGAACAACTGTAATGCCCATTTGCAGATTGTGGAACTTGAGGCTTTCGAAAATCCAAGGCTGATGTCCGAAGCCTGATGGCTACGGTACATATTTAGTGGTACCTGCACAGGAAAATCTTTGTGGTGCGTGTAATAGAGCGTAGTTTGCTTCTCAAGCACATCACTTTGTATCCCTTCCTTAGACACTTTCCAACATGCTTCTCATCTTTTGCAACATGTGATAAAAATATTCCATGGAAAATTATTTACTGTCCTCTCCTGAATCATGTCTGTGCGTGTTTATTGCTTACACGGTCAAGGATGCAATGGAAAAAAGGGTATGTGAAGATCTAGAAATCTGCATCATAATGCATAAGGGCTAGGGTTCAGGGTTACGGTCACACGAACATCATTGAAGCATTTTCAGTAAGCAAGCTTTGTAGCCGAGAAAACCTTTGACACTGATGCTTTAGAAATGCTATTTAAACATGGGATTTCTATTTCTCGGTATTGGTGAGCTGAAAGGATCATCTGTAATTTTTGTTTCCCATTGCTATGATTCAAAGTGCTTTCTGATGGATTGCTGGGCAGTGATTGATTCCTGAAGTACTTCCAGTGGGAGTTCATCCACAGCTCAGTGAAATCATTGGTCTTCTCTAGCACCAGACTGCTGGAGAAGGCCTAAATAATCTACAGTTATGCCACGGATAAGTGGTATTGCAAATGTCATATTATAAACATTTGGGCTTCTTTAACTGATTTTCCTCATTTCAAAAAATGTTGCTCTTCAAAATGCAATATCAAAGGATATGCATTAAAATATTTAGTCACAGAGTTTCTCCTTTGCCCTGATAATTTTCTAAAAATTTGGGTGACAATCACTGCTTTCCTCTGGAAAAGGACTCGGAGCACTTTGTTGGTGTCTTTTTCTGAATCACTGTCAGGAGATGCCTTTTTATCTTTATTGACTGTTTAGAGAATCTCAGGTGAGCAGATTCCTGAACAGCCAGCTGCATCAGATGCTCCAGCTGGGCACGATGACTCACTTCATGGATAGTGACCTAGTTAGAGTTGTCTGCAGGGGAAGGTGTGTGAGAGATTCAGGGGGTGTTGTAAGGATAACAACAGCCATGGAGCTGGGTGTGTCAGGGAAATTCCACTACATCTGTGTAGTGTTTTTATAGGACAGACCTCTGGTACAGCAGATTCCAGGATGGAAAGGAGCTCATGAGTAGTTAAGCTTTCCTGAACTGTACACAACTGACTCGACCTTCCTCCTGGATGGTTCTTAAGGATGTGCAACAATACACAAACATGGAAATATATAAAAGGTTTCTCACTGGGGTGGGTGTATGAAGTTTGTGCAGGATTTCAACTCAGAGGCCAATTTCCTGGAGCTACTGAGCAAAGGCTGCGGATGTAGCAACAAGACAGAAGTCAAGCAGAAATGATTATTCTCCTGAAAGGAATAAGGGCAAACCACCTCATCTCATTTGCTGAGTTACAAAGTTTCAGGTTCTTTCTTAATTCACAGAGCTAATATTGAGGAATTCTTAGAGCTTATATGGGCAAGAAGGTACCTTTCAAAACGTTTCTTGTATTTACCTATAAAGATGCCACTGGTAGAAGGATGTTTGGCAGGATGGGAGGGCATACAGCTATGCTTCTTGTGGGAAAACAAGATTTAATAAATAACATTTTTTTTCTCAATGCTAGAAATTCTATTTTATTTTAAAATCTTATCTATATTCCATTATATAAATTTACCAACCTGCTCTCATGGTCGTTTTTCTGAAGTTAATCTAGATTTTTCAGTTAAAAAATATTTTCAAGTAAAGCAACATATGTCTAAGAAATGAAAAGACAGTTAAATTGCCTCCATATTCACAGTTTAATTAGTGAAAATAGTGTGTGTTTTATGCAGAGCAAAGAGATATGTTGGCTTTTGTGACTCTTAGTGGGATGCAAGATTTGACAGCTTGAATGTAGGTTACAGAGATTCAGTTCATTAGTGATACTAAGATAGCAATTACAGTTTCTGGGAGAGAGGTAAAGTCTCCAGTGACAGATTTTTAGGTTATTGGCATTTGTTGCTCTGGATGTGTGAAAGACTCTTTCCTGTCTGTCTGTCTGTCTGTCTGTCTATCATCTATCTACCTTCAGGGAGAGCTAAATGCACAGACTGATGACCAGAAGTAGTAAAGAACTGCTTTGGTTCTCTTCATTGTGACTGCTAAATTCTTAGTGTGACAGCTGCTATTCAAGGACTAAATCTGAATCCTAATTTTTCTCCACCTTCTTCACTATAGAGTAGAACTAAGTTTATTTTTCCCTGTTCTACATTACTTTGAAATGTGTTTGGTAAGAATGAAAACTTTCTTATGCCTCAACAGAAAAAGACGTTTCCTGATTGACCTTTTAGGCCCTGATGAGAGGCAGGACTTCTTTTTCACAAATGTGTTTTCTCTCTTTTTCTCCCCTCAGCCCTGAAATCATGCTGAAAGCCCCTTCACAGCACTTCTCATGAAGGGCTCTGGCCTGGATGTATCTGTGGTTGAGTCCCCTTCTGCTGTTCTTAGCACATCACTTTCCCACACAGAAGAACATCAAAACTGAGCATCTCTTACACAGACAGTTGACTTTGGCAATCGGCAGAAGGGAAATCAAATTTCATAGCCAGTTGGGGTAGCTTGAAGAGAACAAGCATCCTGATTATTTTTCCACTGAGTTTAAAAGGTGACCTACATTTTTGAAGGTACCTGCTAAGTTACAATTTTTATACTTTTTTTGCAAAGGCCTTGTTTTGAAAAATTGCTGATCCATGCTAGCTTGAGAAGTCAGGTTTACTGAAGACATTTTGGCACCAAAAAGCACTTGTTGCCTGAGAACATCCCAATTACAGAGATTGTGTCTGGATTTTGATAGATAAAACTACTTTACCAGACAGTGTAAAACACTAGCAATGCTTTAAAAATATAATTGGTTTAAGACTTAAGTTCTAACATAATGATGAAGTTAGCTATCCTTTGTTGCAAGAGAATGAATTTTCATTTCTGTTGCTAATCATACTGAAATCAATCTTGGATCACTTGAAGGTCATTAGGTTTCCATTTAGATGTTTCCTTAATGAATTTTAAAGTACTGCAACTTTATACTATTCTTAACTCTCTGAATTAAAAGAAGGCATAAATCAAGCCTGAATGGGCCCTAAATACACACTAAAAATAGTCTGGGATGCATCTGACCTTTTCACAGTGGGTGGAAATCTGCCTGCTGCCAGCTGTTTATTTAAGCCAGTGATACTGGTTTTCTAGCAAAGCTACCAGTGGTGGTAGGAAGGGAGAGCTGGCAGGAGTTCAGCCCTAAAGTATTAAAGTGTCATGTGACAGGACACAGCAAAATAAATAGCAGCACCTTTCAATGATGAAATTTTTGATCCCTGAAGAAAATGACAAAGTTTTCACGTGCTTTCAATTCAGGTGCATGTACCAAATCTGGGTTGTGTTACAAAACACTGGGTGAGTCCTCCTTGCACTGAACTGAGTTATCCAGAGCCAAATGGGAGAAGCCTCCTGTCTCTCCACCCAGTATTTGTAAGAGAGCTGGGATGTGATGACTTTAGGCCTTTCAGTGGTATAACCTATTCTACATTTGCAGGAAACCTTATTGTTTTGGCCTATATTTGAAGGCCTGACCCATTTCCCAGTGGAATCAATGGAATTTTCTGCTGGCTTTAGTAAGAGCCAAATTGATTTTTAAAATGTAATAAATAAATATGCTACTTTGTTAACTGAGTGTTCCATTTTAAAAATAAAAGTGATTTTTTCCCCCTGTATAGCAAACAATAATATTAAATGATGTTGATGAAATGATGAGGGTAAAAACTTATATGGAAATGAGATGAACTGTCTTTGACATTTTCCATAGTGCCTTGCAGTTCTGAAATTTTATTTGCTCATGAATAATGACAGCCAAGCCTCTGACTGTATAAACTTTTAAATATAAGAGCATCATAGCAAGTTTTCTGGAACTCCATATGTGCCTGCAGATAAGGATGTTAGTGAGCACTGTGCAGTTTGAAATCATAATATGGGAAGAAATCCATTTTAGGATTAAAATGCTCCCATGGAGGAAGTTCTGTGCTTAACAGAGCCTCACTTTAGCCTCTTCGAGGTCTTTGATTGGGCTCAGTGTGGGTAGCTCCCGTATATATTGCACATGTTGTATGTTGGATATTGTATCCATTGTGCATTAGAGAAAACATCATGCAGACACACAAGATATCATCCCTGTTGTAACCAGGAGAATCTGTACAACTATCCATGAAAAAACTTTGCAACTTCAAAAAATGTGCTAATTTAATGCAATGAGCATTAATATGATATGGTTTGTCGCCACTCAGGTTTATATTAGCAAACTGAAATTTCTGAAATGAAGAATTAAGAATAAAGCTGACTTCAGTTTGCTGGAAATGGGGCTGATCCGTGGCTGTGTTTGCTGAAGTTGGGTAAATACTTTGTATCTTAGAATTGACTTCAGAGTAAACAAAATGTTTGTTCCTTCTGGAAAACTTAGTTGGCCTAAGGTATGTTTCACCTTATTTCAACTCCAGCTCAAAATAATCTTGTGTGTCTGTTGTTGTTCTTGGAAGCTAATAGGGAGGAACATATGCTAAGCATTGGTAATGTCAGTTAAGCCCTTAATTAGTGATGAACAAACCTCAGTTTTTCCCTGTGGTTCAATTCGGATGTTGCTCAAAAGCTGAGCAGTTCTCCAGGTTTTAGCCAAGTTTTTTAAGCATCTCAAGTTGTGCAAAGCTGGATTTGTTACTCTGGTAAAGTTAAGACTTCTCTGGCGTTTTTAGATTGGGAACAAGCTGTAATATTCTCAACCCTTTCCTGGCAGTGTTTTGGCACTTTGGGATGAGGATGAGGAAGGTATAAACAATTGTTCAAAAGACAAAAGCATGTTTGGATCAGGGATGACATGATGTCTGCTCCACACACTCTTCTCAATTCAGGAAAATATTAACTCAAGTTTAGAGAGTGCTCCGGCAAAGCTTATGGGGCAAATAGGTAAGAGTTTGGCTGAGCCTGCGTGTCCTCCAAGAAGGGGATTTGGGCTGTAGGACCTGCACTGGGAGCACCTGGGCAGGTTGTACCTTCTCTGGAGCAGAGCAGTAATGATGAGATTTCCAATGAGAAGACATCTGCTCATTACTTGTCTTCTGAGTAAGCCCAGAGTAGTCATTCAGGGCAGGGTACAGTGGATATCCAGATGTCTCCAGAAGGGGAACAGAGTGCTGGAGCAAAGGCCCATTTGTCATTTTTGTCTCTGCTCTGTCACCTAATTAAACATGGTGCCACAAATGGCACTTACAGGCAGTGGAATTCCTCTCTTCATGTCTGGAAGAGGAGTGAAAATGCAGCTTTGCAGAGCTGGGATGTCCAAAGAATTACAAAACTGCGGTTATAGCCTTG
This sequence comes from Phainopepla nitens, assembly GCA_013400175.1. Lineage (NCBI taxonomy): Eukaryota > Metazoa > Chordata > Aves > Passeriformes > Bombycillidae > Phainopepla > Phainopepla nitens. The sequence continues at coordinate 182,215 of VXBQ01010104.1, forward strand.
GTTTACTAAATAGCCCCAAAGTATTTCAGCTTTGTTTCAGAGCTTCTCTGTGCTATGTTTTTAGCAAAATGCTTTTAAAGTGGGACAAAAGCTGTAGCTTTGGACCGAGATGAGCAGAGCTCCCAGCGCATGACTAGGCCCCTTTCCATGTTACCTTGGCTGGCCTTTGCTGCAATGTTTTCTTGACATCCTCTTATAGGCACAGAATTAAAGGTTATTTCCATTCCTGCTTCTTATCACTTTGATCTTTTGCCAGCTCTTAACATCTCCAGCAGATTTGCTCTGGATCTGTAATTCCCATACCTACCCTCTGCCTGCGACATTCTCTGACATTTCCATTTCTGCACCACCCGTTAGTTTCTTTCTCTCCCCATTTATTCTTCAAGATTTTTTAAAAAAATTTTTCTCCTCAGTGGAGCGGCTGTATGAAAGTACTGATATTTGCATGCAGTTGCTACCAAATTCCTAAGTCTCACCCCATGAATCCCAAAGCCGTCAGACTGCTCAAAATATTTTTTGCAATTTCTGGCTGCTTAGCCAAAAAAAAAAAAAGGCAAAAAATTTGCTGTTTAATTCTTTCTGCAATACATCTTCCAGGTGGCTTTCCACTGTGCTTTAATTGTTTATTAGCTCTGGGATCTTTTCTGAAATTAGAGCGAGTCAGACCAAGGACTGGCAAAGATTAAGGCTCAGTCATGATGGTATGACTTCTTTCTGTCTCTATCTGGGGGAAATAAAACCCAAAAACAAACAAAAAAAAATAATGTTTGGGATGGGAGAGGAGGAAGAATAAGCAAAGGAATGAATGAAAGAGAGAAATTTAAAAAAAAAAGGCAGAAAAAAGGAAGTTTCTCTGTTATTTTTTAATTACTGCATATCAGTTTCTCAGCTACAATTATTTTCCATGGATTAAACAAAAGAATGCAGTGTGTCTGAACCTGTTGTAGCATAAAACAATATCTTTGTCTAATGATCTGCAGCCATGACCAGAAGGTAGGAGTCCCCCACTATTCATTATCCCGCTGCTCCCTGCGTGTTCTCAGGCCAGTCATTAATGGCATTTATCACTCTTCCTCCCCTGCATAATATTCCTCACAGTGAGCTGGGTCTGATAAATTAGATCTGAAGAAGACAGCACCCAAAGTGAATCAATTTACAGCTTTTACCCTCTGGTGTACAAAATACAACCCAATGTTGTAGCTGAGTCTTTGAAGGTGATCCAGCCAGACAGTGGAATCAGAAATTAGTGAAAGGAGTTTTTATATTCCATTCTGTGGGGAAAAACACACACAAAGCTTCTGAGGATGTTGAGTTTTCTTATGCCTGCAGTCAGAGTATACCTGAAAAGAATAAGAGTTGGAAGATTTGCTGTTATTAAAGGTGCAGGATAGCTGGTGGGCACCTCCAGAGAGCAAAGGGGTGCAGATGCGATGTGGTGGCATTGGGCTAGGATGTCTGCTCTCCATCAGCCTCCTCCCTTCCCAGAGCTGCATTTTCCCTCTCTGTACCATGGTGTAACAATAAAAGTCTCTTTCGTAAGTGTTTTGAGAGCTGTAGATTAAAAATTTAGCTGCTGCTCCTGCTCCTGGTGCTGCTGCTGCAGATGTGGTTGTTAAATCCACCTGGAAGCTCAGGCAGAGAATTTCTGACTCCTTAAAAACCCACCCTGATCCAGTACCAGTTACACAGAGCACCTATGTGCAGGGTGGGATGGGCTGTCCCCTGCTCTCAGGGCAGCATCCCAGGCCCTCAGAGCTCACCTTTCTGGTTTTGTTGCCAAGACTTTTCTCTCACCCAGCATGACAACATGGCAGGGACAGCTGAGCTGCAGCTCAGTTGATTTAGGAGTGGGATTCAAGACTCACTGTCTAGACATTCTCTGCAGTGGATTTTCAGCTTCAGATTTAATGTGTTCTTTTTTTGCAAAGTCATTCAGATCGACTGACCTTAGGGGTCTGCTGAAAGAAAAGTAATCTATCATTTTGAGATGTTGTAGTGGTATTTCTTTTGTGTATTTCTAATAAGTGGCTTTAGCCTTCTCTTCTGTCTTGTTTATTCTTATCTCAATTTATTCTCTTAAATTTATACAATCTTCTACTATAAATGCAGTATTAAAGATACTTTTGAATATTATTATGAATATAAAATCCAGTTGCTCTTGGAATGCTCTAACTGCTACATGAGTACTCAGGTTTTAGGAGAATTTATCCCCTGCTTGTATAGCCAGCTAAAGAAACGTTTGTGGGTATATAGGTTTGGATTCAGGTATCTGGCTTGGGAAATGGTACAGAACATGAATTGGTCTTTGGGTAAATGCAAGTTTTGTTGAAATGCTCATTAAACAGAGACTGAGGTCTTCCATGGCTCTGCTTGCTGACGGGTCGGCCTCGCTCCTCGCTGCCTGGGTTTGGCAGAATGGCCCTGTGGCTTTATGAAACATGTTTTAATGGAAATGTCCCATAGCAGAGATTAACAAACTTTCTTGCAGACAGTTTTGCTTTATGGTGCTGGCTCTGTGTGTGCCTCTCCCAGGGCTCGTTACACTCTCTGCAGAATACAATCTCTGTTACTGCACTTAACTGGGGGCCATTCCTACACTAAATAAAACAAAATGCTTATGCTATTACTGGGCCAATTTTTAGTTAATATATGGGTTTGGGATAGCACAGGATATATTCCTGGTTTTAAATAATGTCTGATTAGCCATGCAGGCAGCATCTTTCTGCATTATAAGTTTGATAAGTTTAACCTTTGTTTTCCCTAATACCAATTTATCTGCCTTCAGTTACTACTAACCTTGATAGAAAAGCATCAGAGTAATTTTTGATTGGTAATAGCATATTGCCAAAAATGACCATGTATATTGAAATTAAAATTGGGTGTAATCTAAAAAGATGATACATTTTAGATGATTAAATTATCCCTAAATTAGGAGTAACAAAAATGAGGTATAGCCAACATTGAGATTACAGCCAGAGAAATCCTAGCAAGTAAAGATACAAAAATATAAAGGAGGAATGATTGCACTTTTTTAACCTAAAATTTTAAGTTAAAAAATAGGTTTGCATCTATATTCTCAGGGCAGGATGCTATTCTTACTGATTAAGTTGTGTAACTTCAGACAGAACATACTGCATACTGCATCCTTCACAAGAAGATGGTGAAACATACCCCAGACTGTGCAGGTGCTCAGCAACACACACAGCAACCCCCAACACAACTAACTTCATTCTCCCTTTGCCAAGCCTAGGAAAGTTTCTTACCATTTGTTATGCTGGGCATAAAGCATCCATACTGTCTGGGTTTCAGAATTTTGCTGAAAATTCCTTGGAATGGGTTAAAGAAGAAAGAAACTTCACTTGTTCAATTTACTGACTTGCATTCCAGGATTCTGAATGTTCCTCCAGCTTGCAGCGATTAAATAGCAGTGCTGGTGTCTGGACAGGCCCAAGGGACCTGGCTGTGCTTTTCTGGGCACAGACTTCTCTCCTACAATGTGTTCTGAAAAATAGCCATTGTGTTGCCTGTTCTTTTCCCGTTACCAGGAGTTCCACAAGAGCATCACTCTGTGGTGAGCTGAGATCAAGCTTTGCAATAATCTGCTCAAAGAGATTTGAAATGGTATTTAAAAAATAGAGGGATAAGATTGTGAGCTCTCTGCCGCTTCGTAGCAAATCAGAAGCAAAACCTGTGGTTGGGGTTTTGGGCTGACTTCTCTTGTGATTTTGAGACCAGTGAAGCTGCATGTTGGTTGGAGCTAATGATATCTCCAAGTGTCCTAATAAAACACTGCTCTGGTGGTCTTGGAAAGCAAAAATACAGGATAAATACCTCGCAGTTCTCTCAGCGACAGGATTATCTCTGGCACAGATGATATCTGTTCAGTAATGCTTATGTTCTTAGTTACATTTTGGTGATCTTGCAAAGATTAGGATGAAACTCTGGTGCTCTTAGTGAGAAAATCTCTCATTATTGTCCAGAGTTGAAAATGTGCTTTCATATTTTGGAGTGGAGGTTTGAACCGGCACTAAACTGTCTGCTGCAAGATGGGACCTTGATAATAGGAAGGAAGAGAAATATGAAATGCCTTATAGGAAGGGCTGAGCAGCCCAATAGCATCTGCAGTGTTGCTCTGAAATGCTTTTCTACTGCAGAAAATGTATTTAATATATGGCAGCACAAACATAATCTATTGTACCTTTCTTTTTCTCTGTTGTGCCATTTTATCCTGCACACTAAGAATCTCAGTCTGTTTAATGTTCAGGATATCAGAAGATGACTTAGACCTCTACATAAAGGATACCCAGCTGTTCCTGTCTGCAAACATTTTGAGTTATATCTTTATTAGCTAGTAAAATAAAAGGCTGGATAGTAGAAATGTGGAGATTTTCCACTGCTGCACAGTTCCAGTGTGCCTGCAGCTCACACTGCATGATGTTTGAAATGGCTTTGGCATGTTTTCTGTCTCTTCTGCTCAGCTGAGCACATACCCACTTCTCAGAACTATTGACAAGGTTACTTCAATTCACCCACATATTTGGATTAGTTTTTCATTGGTCTCCATGGTAAATAACAGAACTAAGGCCCTTGGCTGAATGGAAGCTGGAAGAACAATGCAAGAACATCTGCGCTGCTTGCACACATTATTTGAAAATCTCTTCTGTCTATGTATCAAAAATTTGTGACAGCTGTGAAGGTCCTACAATTCCTTCAGTGCAACTAAAAGATGAAAAAACCTAAAAAAAGTCTGGAATTGTATTTAAAGCAGTCACATCCTAGAGACTTTCTGAAGGCAGCTGCTGGGGAATGAATTTAAATGCTTTTTATGATATCTGATGGAACAGAAGTAGAAAAGAGTTAGGCAAGGGTTTTGAGAAATTAAATCCTGCTCTTGCTTTTCATGGGTTGTCATCCCAACACTGGCCTGTCCCTGGAAAGATGCTTGGAACAATGTGCTGGGAAGAGGAGCTAGCAAGACAGAGGAGGGCTGAAATCCACAAGGGTATGTGGAAGTCACTGTGGGATATTGCAGTCACCCGGGCAGTTCGGAGAATCACATCTGTATCCTGAAGAGTCAGAAATACCATGGAGAACAGCTGCTGGACGCTGTGCCTGCTGCCAGCTGGACAGGTCCCCTCTCATGGGGTGAGCAGGGCAGGCTCTGTTGGGGACATGTGATCCCTACAGGAAGGCACAAAGACCTGTTTGCTCTGTGCTGTCTTTGCTATGGAAGAGCCTCAAGAGGGTCGCTGGGCTGGGTTTAGGTGGTGTCAGGTCCAGTGGACACCATCTTGCTAAAGCTGATCACCTGAATCATGCCTTGTGCACTTTCCCTGTTTCTAGTGTGGATGCCAGGTGATAAAAACACTTATGGAATGTGGCTGCTTCGGTGTGCCACTGCACATTACCTGTATGCAATCGTGTGTGAATGTGCTGTAGACAAAAATATGCAATAAAACTTGCATGGGTTTTTGTTTGGTTCTTTGTTTTGTTTTGTTTTGTTTAATATGGGTAATAAACTCACTGGAAAATGTGGTTTAGATTACCAGTAATACCTATTAATGGAGGGGGCAGGATGAGAAGGGTAATCCTCAAGCTTGTCTGCAGGTTGAATGAGGCAGTGGGGGTTCCTGGGATGTGCTTGGAAGGGTGCTCAGTGTCCTGCTTAATTTATTGCTGCCCTAAATCTGAGCAAGGACAAGGCTGAAGACACATCCACAGGGCCCATGGGAGGTCTGGAAAGGCTGGTTCTTCTCTTGTGGGTGCCCTCTGTTGCTCTCTCAAAGTGGAAGGCTCTTCTGAACCAGCCTTCGAGGCGCAAAAGCTCTTAGGTGGGATCCTCTCCTCCTGCTGCCATCTCCCTGTTCTGCTGAAAGGCCAGCTGATTATCGTGAAATTTGCTGTTATTTGATATATAGCATTTTCTAACAAAATGCAAAGAAAGATGTGATGAAAGGTTTATATGTAAGTAATTATAATGCTGCAGGATTCAGTGCAGGCAGAAATTAATATATGAGGTGAAAATGTCAAAATAAAAGGTCAGGAAAGTGAATTACAGAGAAAGTTGAGCATTAGCTAAGAGGCAGTGTTTGTTGGCAGAAGCTCCCTCCAGTATAAAAAAGGTTAGGAAGGAGGCTTATGAAGACTGAATATTTCACACACAATTAAAATTCTGTATCGGTCATCTTGAAGAGTCATGTAGCATAGTTAAACTAGGACAATTAATATAATGAAAAATTCATGTTTATAGCTTCTGGCTTTTGCCTGGGGATACTTCATAAACCAAAAGTGACCCTTTCCCTTAGAGGTGATTACAAGACCTTGACACAACAAAGGTGGGGCAAGGGAAATATAGTCAAAGAAAACAGATTTCTTAAAATAATAGTCACCAATTATAAACACAACTGAGAAATATTTAATAACTTTTTTTTTATAATAAACTGAGCTATCCCTTCATATAAGCAGGGCAGCCATGCAGCATTAAACTATGATTTACCAGGGCTGTGAGTGGTGGAATCACCGTTTCTATTTTAGCAATAAGCAATAATAATAAATTTTTTAGGAGGATGCTACAAAAAAAAGTGTTGGAGGAAATGCACAATAATCGATTTCTCAGAATTAAACTGCACAGACATATTGAATCAATGAGCTCTTTGTTCTTAAAGCTTCACATACTCTGGCTGCTGAAATTGGATATTTATGTTGTCAAAAAAATTGTAATAACTATAAATTGCTACACTAGTGTCTGTTAAAGTTAATCCACTTGCTTCCAATATGAAACTGACTGTCTTTCGGTTTTCCTAAATTGCCTTGTAGATTTACTCATCTGAATAGCTGGTTTTACTTCCAGCAGAGATTTGCTATTAAAACTGTTGTTCTACTGAATGTAGATTTCAAGGATTATTCAGTCATTTACTTAATGTATTGTCCCAAATTACTTATGCAAAGTAATGCAATTTAATGGTGGAGTTATTGATTAATTTTACTTTTTCAAATGTACTTTAAGAGGACAGATTAAGTGAATCTTAACAAAATCTCAAGTTAATTACTAAAAGGATCTCCACTTTGTCAAGTTTCTGCAGGCAGGGTGCTCTAGACCTTGCATAACCTGGCATGGATCGATGGCATCTGGTGATGTGCTGACTCTTGGGGATGCTGCACTGGCAAAGTACCCGTGTGTGGTGTTCTGCCTGAAAGTGACTCCTCAGCTGCACAGAGACCTCCTGCACATAGTATTCACTTTTGTCCATCTTTATTGATAGCTGTACCCGAGTCTTCATTAATTTTTAACACAGATGCACTGTATGCAATGATGTCTCCCAGCCAGATGATGCCAGCAGGTCTGCTGGCTACAGTGAGTCTGCATCCTGCCCCTCTACTGGAAGCACAGCCCACAAACCAAGGGTGTCAATAGCAAGTCTTGTCTGTGGTTTCACACCAGTTGCACATGCAAGGTCTAAATCTGAAATGGATGTACCTGTGCATTTCCTGTGGTATAAATCATTTATCTCACACAGAGTTTCCTGTTCTCTAGAGCACTGTGAATGACTGTAACTATCCTCTTCTTAGATCCTTTGCTCCATATCCCCTGGTTTTTTCATCTGTTTTAAGGAGGAAAAGTTGGCTGATGTGTGTAACTCTCCTCCTCCCATTTTTCCATCATTTCCTTCATCTCCTTTCCCAACATCCTAACCCTCTTCCTCATGTCAGTGTCCTCAGCCAATTGACCTCAGCTGCAGGTGTAGGAGCAGGTAGTTTCTTGAGTTATTAAAGCATTGATTTCAATTAAAAGGTTGTTGTTTTGTTTGTTTGTTTGTTTGTTTATTTTTATTTGGGATCTTTTTTTTTTAATATTCAGCTTCCACTGTAAAATTCCAGCTGTGTTTTTGTGTGCCTGACATAACCTGGTATAGGTTGCAGTGGATGAATTTTTGATGGCATGGTGCAGCTGTGGGTGTACTTCTCTTCTGAAGGATGACTTTGCAGAGATGACATTGTGGACTTCCATATGCATTGCTGTGAAATGCTGCCAGATTTCATTGTACTGCTGGAAATAATGCATTTCTTTGAACACTTGACTTTGAAGTCAAGCTTGGGTCGCAAAATCAAGGTGATTTCTCTCCTCCTCCACTCATCAGCAGCAACAGCCTTGTACCCAGAATTTAGGTAACCTTGCTACGTCAGTCCAGATGCAACCCAGGTCATTTTTCCCTATGTATCTTGATCCTGGAGTAAAACAAAACCCCAATTAATTATGAAAAGAAATGGGTCAGCTACAAAATACATCTAGAAACAAATGCATGATACCTTAAAATATCTTTTTAAATCAGGCATGGGATAAGTGTAAATCCTAAATCTCCTTAAACTGATTTTTTTTCTCCATGGGATTAGTAAACCTGTGCCTTACATTACCTTACTCACCTTTTCTGGATGTCATATGCTCTGGCACCGGCTCCTGGGGCCCAGGATGCTGCTCCTGTTGTGTCACAGCCCCACTGATGTGACTGCCGGCTGGAGGTTTGGAGAGTGTGGTTCATTCTCTGTCCTTTGGCTGTTCCCAGTGTTACACAATCTCTATTTCCAGAGCAGTTCACCTCAAAGAGAAGGTGTTTGCTTGGACTGCCAAGGCTGGCTGTGCTGAGCCCTACCTGCCCTTTGCTCTATTGCAGAGCTGTTTGCAGTCGATGGCCTCAGGATGCTCCTGCAAATCTAACATTGATTTAAAGGAGGGACCAGGTCTGGGAGAGCAGTGGGCTTACTGAGGGTTGGGGTTTTTAAAGCTTTTAATGGAATGTGTAACATCTGCACCTACAACTGCAGCATAAAAAATTAATTACCAAACGACAATGCCTTTGAAATGAATCTCTTGGTTAAGAAAGTTGAAGATGATTCCATGTAAATTCTTCTCCTATTTGAATTATAGGAAAAATCAGTATTTCTGGTCCTTCTTCTCTTTTAGCAACTTAGATTATCCTTCTTATGGTAAGACCTGATCTGAACCTGTCCATGGATTTTACTCCATGTTCATCACCATGAGGTTGGAAAACTTCATTCTTCAGTAGCTGTAGGGAAGTGCTCAGCATCTCAGGATCTGTGTTTGGGAGAGGCACAGTGACCCATCTAATAACTGATTTCTAGTTAGGTTTTTTTTTGTGCATTATCTTTCTGCAGATACAAAACTATTCTTGTCTTTTTCATTTTGCTTACCATTATTGCTGTTTAATCATAGATGATTCAAGGGAATACACAAAATGAGGAAATCTTGGAAACCTCCCTTAGGGTGTTGTGGAGAGTGTATGTGGGAATGCGCAGTTTAATTAAGACTACCTGGCAGACATTCAGGCAAGGGAAGTCATGTTTAAGTAATTTGCTGGAGTTGTTTGAGGATATAACTGCCACAAGAGATAAGAGGAAGTCAGTGCTTGTGGTATATTTAAATTTTGAAGGCGGTTTCTGCCTCCAGAATGAGTGTCCATGCTGTGGCCTGACAGGAGAGGCTCATGGCTGGTAGGACACTGAATCCAGGACCAGGTCCATTGGGAAGTGGTATGGGAATAACAGTGCTCCTGCTAATCTTCTGTGCTAAATGCCACCTGTGTTGCTGTGTGCACTGGGGAAGATGTGGTATTGGTATTGATCCGTCATGGAGTGGGACAGCTGAGGGCGTGGAGAGTGTCCATGGATATCTGTGGAGAAGAGGGTGCCAGTGGAAGGCACGTTCAGTGGAGTCTGGGGACAAGGGGACCAAGGGACTGTGACACTCTGCCTGCTCCCCTCCTGGTGTCTGCTGCCCGTCCCTGCCAGCAGCTGGGTGTTTGTGCCTCCTCCTGGCCCTGCCTGTGGCTGCCAGAGTGCCCTGGGGAAGGGACCTGGCAATCCCACCCCACCTGGGATGTGTGTTCTGGGAGAACAGAGCCGCTCTAAGCCTCTGCCTACAGCTGAATAGGGGAGCATGGATGTGTGTGGGAATTATCTCTGCTGTAGGTGCTGATCCTGGCTGTGCATTGATGGTCTGCTCTGACCTGCAGTGTTTTATCCAGGTGTTTGTGTTATACATATATATATATATATCTGGAGTAGGTTTAATCACACATAGCAGGGAATTGTGTAAGAACTGTGCAGGAAGATTAACCTTGATTTAATGGGAACAATTTTTTTATTGCTTTTAAACAAATTGACAGGTAAGCACTGACTCCTTAGACATGACAGCTCTCATGTTAAGTCTGAATGACAGAAGATTTGAGAGGTTTCAGCATTAAAACATCCAGAGAGGCTTTTCACAGATCTGGACCCAGCTGATGTGATGCTAAGAAGCCCTCACCTTCCCAAATCTTGGAAGGCCTGCAAAGTTAAGCACAGTGTTCCTCAGCTTAGAGTTTAAACTTTTAAATCCCTACCTGCCAGGCAGTCAGAACAGGCCTCTTGTGCAACTGAATTACATTTAGCATGTGGTTTTATTAGATGAGACTTTTCTCAGCCATGTCAGGCATGAAAGACTGAGTATAAATAATGTGTTTAAAAACTGCATAGAACTGCTGCCTGTAAAACAATGTGTTGCTCTGAAATTGCCAATTAGGTCTCTTGTTTGTTTTGTTGTGGTAGAAAGACATGCTCTGACAGTTCATACTTTTTTTCCTTTGTTCAGATTAGGAAATAGAAAATCCTGGTCTTTTTTCACGTTTCTAATTGACATTCTAAAGAGGCATATTCAGTACAGAGATGTGCATGCGCTACTGAGTTTTATTGGGTTTTAGTTATGGCTAATAAAACCCATTTTCTGCACAGTTATTTAATTTGCATCTATAATTGCTGCAGTTGTACATAAATTAGACATGCAATTGGAAGCCTAATTCAGCTTGTCTACTTGTTCTGCTACATCCATAATTATGGAGCTGTGGTAGCTTCATGTTAAGAGATTTACAGAAGTTTTGGAAAGCATTTGGCTCCAGGGAGAAAATGGCCTGTTGCTATCAGCTGCTCTACATGATGGTTATACAGAGTGCCCAGCCTGGGCTGGCACTGTTGAAGGGCACTCCCTGCCCTGCAGGATTTCCTGTGGGAGCAGGTCTGGCAGGAGCTGTAGCAGCAGCCACGTGCTGTGGTGCCAGTGCAGAAGTTCAGAGCCTGGTACAAGCGCTGGCCCTGTGTTACCTGCCCTGCTATAAGTTCAGTCCCTGGATGTACCTTCCCAGCCTCTTTCCCTTTCCTCACAAGTGCCAAGGGGAAGAACTGTGAAGCTCCTGGAGTGTCTACTCTTGTCTTGGCCTCTTGCTTTCCTATGCATCCATAAATCTGGGGAAGCTTCAAAAGCTGAGAGTTGGCATTACTTACATTATTATAAGCTAGCATGTGTCAGGAAGGCAGGGGTAGGAAGAAGGTTGTGCTGGTGCCAGCTGAGCTGTGCTGGTCCCACATACATGAAATGGCTCAGTTTGGCCCTGTCAGCCTTGCTTCTTGCAGTTCTTCAACAGTGTTTCCATCAGTGGTCCAGCACTTGAAAGCACATTAAAATGCCTCTTCCCAAAATCCTCTGGCTCCATGGTCATACAAGTATCTGCCAAACAAAGCAATCTTCTCTCCAAACCTAAACAACCCTTCTTCCCTCTCACACATGCTTTTTGGCATCAACCTTTCCTTGCTCAGATAGTTATCTACAGAACCTGTTGGGGTTTTGCCATGACTTGTCTTTGGGGAAGGCGGTTGGTTTTCTGGAGGTTATTCTGAGATGCATGGAGAGAGAAGGTGGAAACTTGTCCCTGTTGAAATTAAGCTGCTGATACCAGTGGGGCAGGATGTTGCTCACAGGCCCCTGGGCATGTTTTGGCCTTGCTGAGGTTGATAGCTGTAAGTGATGTCTGGATTGAGCTAGATCCAGGCATGTAAGGCTGGGAAATAAAGAGACCAGAGCTGCTGGCAGCAGCTGGATGAGAAAGTACTTTTTTTTACCCTCCATTTTCCCTGACTAATGGCAACTGAGGGGTTCTGCAAGAGGAGTTGGTTTCCCTGGGTGAATTCGGGACGTATAGGCAAGACCACATGCTGTACTCTATAGGTTTTGGGTTTTTAAAAATCTTTTCACAAGGAAGTTCAATCGGTTGCTTTAGTTTCTCTGTTGTGAGACTTCAAATGGATCTGAAATTTGTGACGTTAAGATATAATCCTGGCAGGTTAATGCTTCAGACAATTTGTTCTTTGCTGACTTTCCTTGTACTTTAGGTGATCCAAAAACTGGTGTTCTCTTTTGTCTCCCACGGCATTGCTCAGCTTTCCAGATGAATTTTTAAACCATAGTTTAAGTGGAATTGTCCAAGAATATTTATCTCCCCCAAACATAAAAACCTCCCTGTAGACCTGACCTTTGGTCAGAAGAGACAGCTAAAACCCATGCAACGGGCAGTGGTTGCTGCACTAATTTCATACCACAGTTTGACACTCTCACTTTGTGAGGAAAAAAAATTTAAAAACCTTTAAAAGGTTTTTCTCTTCCCAAGCTGCTTTGTTTCCCCTCTTTTCATATTGTAATTTTTTTCATTGCAGTTGAGTTTGCTTGGTGTGGGTCCCCCCCCTCTCCCCACCCCCACAAGCTGGTTGCTCAGAATTGGTATTTTCTGATTTTTAGCCAGGCGAAGATCCATTGCTAGAGTCGGGGTACAATCTTCCATTCAAATGGTCAAGAAGTCAAGGTCAATGCTAAAAGCTCAAAGTGAGGCAGTCTCTGCAAAAAAAAAAAAAAAAATCATGCTCTCACTGGGAGGGTTGAGGATTCCCTCATATTCCTGGCTGCATTCCCAAAGGCTCCAGTCCTTTGGCAAGGTGCAGCTGTTTGCCACTTTCTGTGAACTAACTCCTTTAATTCACGTTATACCTTCAAGACCTAAGGCATGGACTAACTCTGCCATGCTTGGGAGCCTCACAGGGCAGAGCTGGCTGCTGCCAATGGAAGATGAAAACCCTGTGCTGGCTAGGTTGAATGTCCCAGAGAAGTGATAGACGCCTCATCTTGGGAGACAACTGAAGGTCAGTCTGGATGAGGTTTTGAGCAACTTGATCCCAATTGATGATGTCTCTGTCCATCACAATGGGGTTGAACTAGATGACATGTAAAGGTTCTTTGCATCCAAAACTATTCTGTGATTCTGTGTCCTCCTCTCTGCTGTAGCCTGAGCTGGTGGGGTGCTTTCATGTTGTGGAATATATGTTCACCAAAATGAAATGTGAGTCCTTACTCCATTATTTCATTTTTTTTAATCCCTAAAACTCTCTCTGGTTTGATTTGAAAACAGTTTCAAAACAATCACAACTTTGTTTTTGGTGAACCAGTTATTCAGCAAAATGTAAGAGCTGCCCAGCTGCACTGCAGTATTTGAAACCAAGGCACCTTGGACTAAAACCAGAATGTAAGAAACCTTTCCAAATGCTTCAAGAATTTTAGAGAAGATTAGCCAGAAATAGATTCAAAAGAGCGAACAAGTAATACATTAAAATTCTCAGATCCTAAGAGAAATATAGGAAAGGTCGAATGGAAAGCTTTGCACTGAAAGGCAGCCTGGAGCTCACTTGAAGAGAGACTGGAGAAGCAGCAATGAGAGCAGCTGGATGCCATCAACCCTCAGCTTTCTTCTAAGGCTCACTGGGGCAGTAGCAGCTGTTGATATTATTTTTCTAATAAAGTTGAAACCAGTGAGAAAATGATGGGTATTGATTAGTGTCAGCTTCAATAAATACATGTCCAGCTCCCACACTGCACAAGATCATTCGGAGTCCTGCAAGTCCAAAGTAATTGTTGAGGACTCATGGGGGCTTCCAGGGCACCACAGCAAAGCAGACTCTTTATTGACTGTGGTACTTTCATGTCTTATTTCATAACTGAGTAGCACTGTTGTTGGACAAGTAAATGCTGTTTTGTGTGACTTTCAAAAACATTCTTTTTCAGCACTGATTTGTGGTCTCAGATCTGGTTGAACAGGTGCAATAGGTGAACTGAAGGAGACTGTATTTGTGGGACTTCTGTTGCCGAGGAGACAAGTAGGAAGCTGCTCTTGGGGAACAATAATCTGTTGAAGAGAGACCCTGACACCCAACATGTGCCTTCTTCAGCTGCCAAAAAATATTACTTTTCCCTCCAGCCTTGCTTCCCCTTTGCTACAAATGTCAGTTTATTCCTTTAAAGTGAGTTCAGTTAGTGTTAACTTTGCTGTTTATCTTTGTAGCCTTTTCTTTTTAGAGCAATGGAAAAATATAAAGAATTTCTATGTTGAAACACTGAAGAAATAATCTTCTCTTGCTCAGCAAGAACTGGAAGTGGATGGAGTCTATTCTGACTTCAAATGAGGGAACCACGTTATTACTTCTGTTAGCACAATATGCATTAATAGTTAATATTATCAGAGTTTATATGATCTATTACCTAAGCATGTAGGTTTTTGGAAGAATAAAGAAGATGAATATACTCATGAATGTCTTTTTACATCTTGATTCCAAAATGGAACATTAGCTATGGTATTGAAGCTGATAATTTGTAGAAGGTTTTTGTATTTCTGTTTTTTCCCTGTGATTATTGTTCAGCTGATCACAGGTATCTTTACAATCAGGTAAACTGAGAGTGGCTTGGTTAGTCAGTTTTAACTAGGTAAAAACAAGTGATAGAGTTCAACTAATCCAGTCTAGTATTTGGATAAAACCCATGATTCATTGCAGGAACTCAGATCTGGAGTGACTCTGTTTTTACCGGTTTTAGAGAGAATGTGTTAATTACTGGAAGCCTTTACCATGTATGTCAGCATTGCTCTCAGTTAACTTCTTGGTTACTTTAGCAACTGCTTTTAAAGGCAATTTGAAAGGGATTTTTTTTTTTTTTTTGGTGTTGGCTTTAACATTTCCATTTGTTACTATGCAAAAGTAACAGGCTAGAGGCTAAATGGTCTTTAACTACTGTTCCAGTTCCAGAGGCAGAAACTACTTGGAGCTTAGGAACAGCTGTCTCCTTTTATCCTTAACAGCATCCACTGTTTCTCTAACATCCATTGACTTGTCTCTTAACTTCCTATTGGGTTAAAACTATTTACACAGAATTTAATTGAGTTTAAAAAAAAACCTTAATGTCTCAAATTTCTGTTGTTTCTGATAGTTTTTGAATGTTTGACTTAATTTAAAAACATTTCTAATAGAAATGTTAGCTATCAAGAGAGTTGTTCATCCATCAACCCTCGAGTCACCTTTGTAACTTATTAAAATACACAGTTCTCTTTTATTAGCATTATTACATGTAAGTGTATCTATATGTGTGTGTGTGTATATATATATATATACACATAAGTTAGAGGCTTTCCAGCCCTTCTTACTGGGCATTGTGCATTTGCTTTTCAAAGTCTAACTTCATTCTCTGTAGTAAGAGCAGAGCAGTCATTACTATTAAAGCAATTTTATAGCACTCTGCAAAGGGAATACCAATGCAGTTTCTGACCACTTTAAGCCTTATTTGCACAAAGATGGAATCTTTAATTCAGGAGATAAATTCCTTGTTACCTAATTCGTGAAAGGCTTTTATTTTGAGGTGGCTCTGCTTTGTCCCTATAGGAGAGTTGTCTGCTGCCTGCCAAGGAGCACTACATCCTACCAACTACATCTCATTTAACAGAAAAATGACCTGAGTTTGATTAGGCTACAAGCCAATTTGAAGGACAAGCTAGTCAGTGCTGAGTACAGCTTGTTTATCAATAATATGTGAATAACTTAACAAAAATACAGAGGTCCTGAAATGATGATTGTTCCTTTGGAGGAAGGGGGGTAGATGGTGGAAAGAGGAAATGGAAATTCCTTTTAGTCTTGGCATTTACCGTTGAATTGGGTGAAATTTTTTATTGGTGATAAAAAATCTTGAATTTTTCACTGAACTTCACATTGATAAAGAAGGAAAAATCCTGAAAATGTAGAGAAGTTTCATGGCAGTGCATTCCAAACAAACCATCTCCCTTCTTTCCCTTGAGATATCTTATAATTTTAAATGATTTTCTGCATTGAGACTTGAAGTGCTTGATTTCATATCAAATGAGTAAAACTTGATTTCAGATGAACTGAAATGTTTTGTTTGTTTGTTCAGTATTCAAGTCCACTTGATCTGAAAGGAATTAAAAATATTTTGAACCTGCCAGAAAATGAAATAAATGCATGCTGACCTGTTCTAATCCCTCTAAAGCTCCCAGATATTAATGCTAAATTTATCTTGAGAAAGGAACATTAAAGCCTTGCCTGCAGGTACTGGGGAGACAGTTTGCCTGGCAAACCTTGGTGTTTGTCCCTGTGTTCCCTGAAGCTCAGTGGCTGTTCCCAGGACACAGCTTTCAGGAATGGGGAGTGGGATGTGGGAGGAAACCCTGGCTTTGCTTTCCTAGGGCCTGTGGGGAACTGCAGCAGGAAAACCAACAGTGACTTTTTTTCACTTTCCTCTTTTGCATTTGTGTCCTCACAACTTCTGCCTCTAAATCTGCCTTTTTCCCCAGAGGGTTTTGTTATCCTCACAGCCATTTATCTTCTTTCTTTCCTCCCTACCTTCCTTTCCCCTCTCTCCAGCCTCAGTCCATGCTCATGAAGAGGACTGCCCATTTAAGCATCTCTTCTCTGCTGTCATTGCCAGAACCCATCTCCCACCCACCCACCACAATAGAAGGACAGCATTTCACAGTTTGCCTTTTGTAGAGCCTGACAGATTCAGAACTCTTGTACAAATAACAAAAGAAGCCTTTGCCCTTGTTTTTGAAATGCCTTGGGACTAAACCTCATGCGTTTTCACTGGAGCAGAGACTGATTCTCTCTTTCAGGGCTTTTTACTGTCATTTTGAAGTTTAAGAAACTCCTGCATCCTCCAAGTGAGTTTTGTCTTTCCTAAAGTCTCTAATCAATTGCAGCTGAATTTGTTAGTGCAGAAGGTCCAAGCAGATTTAGCAACAAGGATATTTTCAAAACATAGGTAAAAATTACAACTCCTTCTCACTCAAGTTTTAAATCCTGCCAGCATAAGTAGCCAAGGCATCGTGTATTGCCCTGCCTTTGCTCAGCCTGCCCGGATGAGGTTTTCTTCTTGTAATACTCAATTTAACCACTTTTTTTTTTTTTGTCTGTCTGACTGCTGATTTATGGCAAAATTTTTTGAGATGTACAAGAAGTCTGTTGAACTCATTGATATTGCAAAATGCAGACATTTTTTTACCTTAGAATCTGGGAAGATTTCTTCCTATGCTTTTCTTCACAAGGTGAAAGGAGCAGACTGTTTACTTTGTCTAATTAAAAGATCATTATGATTATGTAGGAAACAGGAGCTGTTTGCATTGTCATTTTTGCTGTACGTTATTTACACTGATGAGTTTTATATTGTACTTGACATTGAGAACATTCAATTGTATAATTTACAACTTTGCGAGACTTTATAACTGAGAAAAGTGATGCCCTTTTAAAAGGATGGAATAATTCTACTTCGAAATGTTACCAGAAGACAAGACTTGCGCTTATGGCTAAAAAGTATAGAAAAGATACATATTTGCTTCAGTCATTATTTTTCAGTAATATTTCCAATGATGTATGGTTATTTTGTGTATTTCTTTGGCTTTTTTCCCTCATCTCACCTTCCTGCCCTGCCTAGGAATTTGACTTTTGTTACCTGTGTATTTTTTAATGTTTTTTTCTTGAACTGTAATTAAATTTCATTTCCCTTTCTTGCAGAATACTTGGCTTATGGAAAGACATCTGCCATCCCATGTAATCTGTTGTTATTCAGGTCCTGTACCATGGCTCTGAATTTCACTCTGTTAAAAATGCAAGTGAGATTGTTAGACATGTCACCTACAAAGCCAGAGGGTCAGCTTGGCAGCTTACTTAATGTGCTAATTTGCTGTAATTTAATCATGCTTGGAATATGGATTGGACATCTGAGTATCTTGGTGGCAGACTTGGACTCAAAGAGCCCATAAACACTTTGTTACAGCCTGGTGGGGAAAAGGGAGTTGTGGTCAGCTCCTGATCCTTTGCCTTTGGGACTTCAGGTGGGGTCTTTGGAGCCTGTAGGTCTCTGTGGAGCTGTGGCTCCGTGCCCAGTGCCTGTGTGCAGATGTGGCTGAGCTCTGCAGTTTAATTAATTATGCATTAGCTGCAAATGAGATTGAGAGCATTGAGCTGCCTTTGTGGCTCTCCCTGAGCGATGCAGAGCAAAGCCTGCCTTGCCCAGGCACAGTGAGCACTCCAGGGCTTGGGAGGGATGGAGCCCCTGTCCCAGATCTGGGCTCTCGGAGCGGGTGGGGTGTGGTAAATCAGGCACCTTGTTTTGCAAGTCACAGCTCTGCAATACAGGCCAGCTTACAATGACTTGCCAAAACACTTGCCAGACAGCACTGCTCAGATGCAATCAATTAAGTCAGTGAAACTTTAAAGTTGGCCTCTAAATTAATATTCTAGAGTACCTTTCTTTGCCCCTTTTTAAGCTTAATTTAAAGCACTGAGTTGGACATCTTGCTCATGCATTATTTGGTGCTAAATTGTGAAATCTGTGTTTGCATTAGTAAGGCTGATAGCTGAAAATTTTCCAAAGGATAAGTTTCGCTGTTGGAAAAATTTTGTGCTCAGTTCTCAGAGAGCTCCATTTCAACCAGGTCACACAGACTGGTTTCCTGGCTAGTTTGCCATTTCTTTCATTTCCCCTTTTTGACCATTATATTGTAAAACGAAAGTTAAAATTTTAACACACTATGTTTCACCATTTAAAAAAAAAAAAATTATAGCCTGGGGTATTCTATTACCTTGCTTTCACTTAATCTTCTAACAGTGCAATTATCTCTCATCTTTATGTTATTCTTTATGTGACTCTGGCCCTGATGAGATGAATTTAGTTTTCAACTTCTCTTTTTAGTATTGTGATATCTTTTCTCTTTGTTGTGATATGCCAGAAAAGATCTCCCTGGCAACACCTAGCTGTGGTTATTCTTAGTGCCTGGCCTGGCCACTTGCTACTGTGTCCACCTGGCCATTTTCACTGCACTAATTGGTTTATCCTTTGGAAATACTTTTTTTTCCCCTTTTCTTTCTTTCTTTCTTTTTTTTTTTTTTTAAGATCTCTGGTTTTCAACTTTGTTAGGTCCAGTTTTGTTTTTCTTTATAACCCCGATTCTCTGGTCTAGGTTTAGATTGTGTATTAAGAAAAAAAATCTTCCCTGTGAGGGTGGTGAGGTTCTGGCACAGGATGCCCAGAGAAGCTGTGGCTGCCCCATCCCTGGAAGTGTCCAAGGCCAGGTTGGATGGGCTTGGAGCAACCTGGGATAGTGGAAGGTGTCCCTGCCCACAGCAGTGGGTAGAATGGGATGAAATTTAAGGTCCCTTCCAACCCAAACCATTTTGTGATTTTATGATTCAGGCAGGCACTTGGGCATGTCCCAAGTTTCAAAGTCACCGTGCTTTGCAAAGGTGACAAGAAAAGAAAGGAACATTGCTTGTGCCTGTGTGTTTGCAAGAATGCACATTCACTCTGCAAATGGGGGACAATAGTTCTGCCCCAAGGAGTTTACAACAATAGCTCTCTATATGAAATACTTTTAAATACTTTGAACTCCAGATTTCAAATGCCAGGACCAGATCATTCCAGCAGGAATTCAGCTGCTCTATCTGCTGGCCTTCATGTAGCTGGAATCTGAGACCTATTCCTGGAGAGTCCAGCCCAGCTTACCCCAGCAGCCATGGCAAACTCACCCCGGCTGGATGAAAGGTGGAGCAGGCTCTGTGTTAAAATATGATTTGACCAGAAACAGCATTACCATAGCTCAGAGGCAGGGAGCTTGTAATGAGATCAAATGGTCAGCAAGGCACGCAGCCGAAAAGCTTCCTTTTGAATGGCTTCTGCTGGGCACATCAGGGCAGGACAACGATTTGTAAAGTTGGAGAGGATGCCTGGTGCATATCCAGTCTTTAGTTTACTGGTGTGGTCTTGCTTTTGGTTTATGTAAAAATGTGTGAGAGGAGGAATTTGATCCCATTCCTCAAGAGAATTCTGCTGCAGTGATTGCTCCTGGTTAAGGATTTACCAGGTAGCAGCCATTGTTAACCTGTGATTCAAGAAATCACAAGAATCCCATGAAAATTGAGCTCCAAGTTAAAATTGTGTTCAGGTAGTGTCCTCCTGGAGATGCCTTTTAAACAGAGCTGCCTTGGTATCATGTATCCAGCGCACTCTGTGGATTTGCTCTTGTTTAGGCTATTTTCAATTTGCTTTCACCTCACAGAAGCTCTATCCCATTTTAATTCCCTGCTGGCTTTACCCAGTTTTCTTATGAGTGATCTATAGCAGAGGGGTCCAAATTCAGACTGTAGTATGGGAAAGGGATTTATAAATTATGAAACACCAATGTAGCTGAGCAGGATGGTTAGGGGAGAAGAAAGACATGTAGAGGACATTTGGAAAACAAAGCAGAGAGCAGAGGAAGGTGAGCATGGCTGTGAAACCAGCAGAAATAAGTTTTTAAAGAAATTAAAAATCAGAGAAAATTCTGTTGATTAAGAAATGAACATAGCACAGCATGGTTGTGTGCAACTCTAATGAAAAACAAAACCACAAATGGAGAAACTTAAAAACGGGAGAATAAACCACTAGGGGATAAAATCCAAGGTTTGATGACTGTTCATAGTTGATGCCAACCTCCATGGGTTGGGCTTCAATTTACCATGGAAGACAAATGAGGGTTTTGCTAAAATGCATGAACAGGCTAATTGGAGGCTAATTAGGGAGTCAGTTGATCACAGAGGACTGAAACAAGGGAAGCCCCCAGGATCCAAGTGGCAGGGAGCACTGCAGGAAGATGGCTTATGATTTAAGGTGCAATTCCCAAAAGAGCAGGTCTCTGTCAAGCTGTCAGCAGGGTTTGGTGCTTTTCCAGAGGTGCAGATGTACTTGAGCAGTGGGAAGTTGAGAGCTAAAGCAAGTCTACCCTGCCTGCTTCTGCTTCCCTGCCACCACAGCCTGTTCCTCCTGCATTTGCAGCACTGAGGGATGGATGGGCTCATGCCTTGCTAGGATTGTAGTCCCAGGCTTGGAGTGGCACTGCCACCAGCTGTGGTGCAGCTGAGCAGAGCTGGGTGCCCGAGGCTCCTGTGCTGTGACAGATGTGTTTGCCACCACAGCAGAGAGGAGTCCAGCTGTGCTTCACAGGTGCTCTGTCTGAGTCAGCGAGGTGAAAAACAAAAACAACAACACAAAAGCTGGTGGTTTGCAGAAAGGAATGGGAAGCTGGGAGTTCCTTCAGCAATGTGTCCCAGGAATGGAGATGAGTGGCAAAGCAGCAGATCAGAAGTGCTGATCCTCGTGTGGCTGCAGAGAAGGTGCTCAGCAGTTGGCTCAGGCGTTCGTCTGCTCCCACGCTGACAGATGAAGTGTCCACAAAAGCAAACCAGCTGCATTTCAATGGTGGCTGGCTGGTCTGAATGCTGCACATTCAGGTTTGAAATGAAATTCCAGCTCGTTGCTGTGCTGACAAGCCACAGATGATGGCTGTGAACATGACACACAGTTCAGTCTCCCAGCTGCTCATCCTGGCCTCTGCTTGCCAGAGAGTTCCCTTCGCTCTATCAGAAAGAGGAGATAAAATATTAGAAACTGCTTTATTAGGGCAATATTGCTGCTGTGAGATTGGGGAACCCTAAGGCTGGTACTGTTAAAGTCCAGTTGTTTCATAAGGACTGTAGGTGCAGCCGTATTTTCCTGAGCCTTTTTGAAAGGGGTCAGTGAAAAAAAAAAAAACAAGATCATGAGCCAGCAACTGTGGATTTGGTGGATGTGCTAAAGGGAGTGACAGAAAACATGGGGAGGGGAAGTTTTTATGGCAGGCAGTGTGTTCATGCTTCAGTAACTCAGAGCATCTGTTTGAGCTTTGCCTGCTATGATGGGTGAGGCAGAATCTGGAGATGTCATGTAATTGGGTTTCCCTAAAGAACATGATATCAAACATTCATGATCAAGGCAAAAATTCCCAGAAAATAAGGTAGTGTCATCCCAAACTGTTGCAGAGGGAGAATTCTTCTGAAGATGTGAAAAGGCAACACTATTTGACAATTTGGGCACTTTTTATTCCTCCTCTGGAAGATGGTCTGAGAAAATTACTGAAATATCACTGAATTTTTAGCTGGCTTTAGTAAAAAGAGGGGAGTTGAGGGATATTTGGTTGAACTGTTAGAGTCCTGCTGTCCTGCAGTCATTTGATTTATTCTGAATGAGCAGCAAATGAGAGAAATAGAAGCTTGTCTGTGAGTGGGTAATTTTCACAAATGTGAATTCTTCCTAGCAGGGGCAAGAGGGTTTCAACGCAGGCTGTTGTGAGGCTCTGCAAATGCCAAGTTTCTGCTCTTGGGAGATGGAGAACAAAGTTGGCACCAATAATTACTGGCTGATTTGGCAAAAGTTGCTGAAAACTGACATCTGAGGGAGAGGTCTTGGGATGATTCAGTAAAACAGTGCAGTTTGAGGTTACTTTTGTGATGTTACTGTGCAAAGTGCAGGGGTGATCAGAAGGAATGTAATGTGGAAAATGTGAAGGAGAAATTTGGTCACTTACTTAGTTCTTTGTGCTTTCTCTTGAGCATTTCTAGCATATTGTTAGCAGTACAATGATACAGCAAAATTACTGATGTTAACTAAGGAAAGTTAAGATGCCAAATTTCTCATTTACTACACATGGAACTTTGTTTCTCTTCCTCTTTGCTAAGATCCATTACACTTCGATGCAACTGTCACTTAGGAGCAAATCCAACATGGGAATAACATCACTTGGTCCAGCAAATCCAGCAATTCATCATTCAAGAGCCTGAGAGGCAGAGCAGCACTGGAGGAGGACTCTGTGGGGTTTGTGGTCAGGCGTGTGTGGAGGCATCCCTGTCTGTCCAGGGACAGCCTCTGGGAAAGAGCACTGGGTGGGAAGCTGGGATATGAACCAGAAATCTTGCAGCTACTGTTGTAAATGTTTTGAGCTGTGTTTCTGGTCTTGGGATGGTTCCAGCACCAGCTGGAGCCAGTGTGGCTTTCCCTCTGCTGGGAAGCACATGGCGTTGGTGCCTCAGAGGTACCAGTGCCCAACACTGGGTGTGTTGTCCTGAGGGGAACAGCTGAGGGGTGAAGGTAATTTTATGCTCCCAAGAAAATTTAAAGTGGTTGGTTGGCACCTGCTGGTAGTGAAATGACTTCCAGGGAACCTCCTGATAATTCTTCTCAGGAGCTGGCAGGACTGTAGGGACTACAGTGTGACAGTGATGAAGTGAGCAGCAAAGAGGAGGACAGGCAGTTTTCGCTGCAGGATGGTAGGATCACATCTTGCCTCTGGCTGATTTACTCACAGCAGGAATAAACGTACCTTGCCAGGAGTTAGTTTGACACATAAGGGAGAGAAATGTTACTACAAAAGCTCAGGATACTTTGACAGCCAATCACCCACCCAAATAAAAGCCCCCCAGCCAGCAGAGCTTGCTGTCCACAGCCTCCGTGCATGGCTCAGGCTCTCCCCCTGCCCAGCACTGCTGCTCTGGTAACTTTGCATTGCTGCTGATTGCTTTAGCTTTTTATGCACAGCAGAGAGAAGACATGACCTGCAGCCTCTGCCAGCCTAAGCTTACTTTTCTACAGAGCTTTTAAGATTTATGGTCATATTTTACAGTAACTGTGATTTGTCTTATAGATCATGAATATACGATTGCCCCGTGATACCATAGTGAGTCTCCACTGTGACGGCTTGGTCATTACTTCTGAGTACTAGTAATGAAATTTTAACACTGAAGTTTTACTGGTAGAGTAAACCATGAGGCAGGGTTGGAGCTGCTTGGCAGGTCTGGAGCCTGGTAAAGAGCTGCCTCCAGTGCTGCCAGGCCAGGCTCACTCACCCTCCTGGTACACCTGGGAGTGAGAGCTGGGCTCTGTGTGAAGAATGAATTCTCATGCTGAGCCATGGATTCTGACCAGACTAATTTTAAAAACTTGTGGCCCCAGGAGCAGAAGCAGCTGGGAGCCCTGAGGTGGGCAACAAGAATATGGTGGCTGTGCTTGTTAGCTACATTAAATGCTGCCGTTTGGGGAGAAGGACATTGTGGCTCCATGGGGGTGTTGGACCAGCATGTAGGACCTTCCCTCTGTCCACTGAGCAAGGGGAGCCCTGCCAGTGCAGTGCAGATCCCTGCAGCTGTGGATCTCAGGACAAGCATGTCCTTGAAGCTCGCTGGAAACTGGCAAGAAGCTGTGTCTTTCAAGGGCTGTCCTTTACCTGGAGGTCTCTTCAAGGAGAACAGAGACCAGCTTCTTACCACACAAGGCACAGCCTGGGGCCCAGGGCAGTGAGGATTGCTCCATGGGAACTGGGGGCTCCTGGTGTATGTCTCTCCTGGCAGCCAGGGGCTGTGCAGGTCCGTGTGTTGCTGTCACCTCAGTGGGGAGCTGAGGGGACACTGCTCAGGCTGCACATTGCCCAGGACCTGCTGACACAGCAGCCTGAGGTAGTGAAGTTCAGGAAAGAGCACAGATGTTCTTGTAATGAGCCCAGTGATCTGGTGACTCATTCCCTTCCCAAGCAGCCACTTTTGATGTGAAAGCTTCAATAATGGAAATGGAGAATCCACTTTTGTAACATTTCCAAGAGCTGTTTTTCATTTCTAGTTTGAAGGTGATGGCTTGGGCTTCCTCCCTTTGCTTCCCATTATATTTCTGTGCACGAAGCATTGGGACCTTTACTCAAACCACAGCCCTCTCTGCACTTTTACTGACCCCTCTAAGTGACTCTTTCCTGACATTTGCTAAAATCAAGAAGTTCTTGATTTTTTTTCCTTCTCCATTGTCTTGTAATGCAAATGGTAATAATGATAGGAATGCTAACCCCATTGTTATTCTGTAGGATGAAATGTCAAGATTCCATATTTTCATGTTAATTTTTAGTTGGTAAGTGCCAGATTAAGCATGTCCATCCTGTCAGGGAACATGCTTTTCAGGAACTGTTAGAAATCATTAGTCATGAAGGAGACAACTGTTGTGCCTAGTGGATTGGTCTTTGACATGCAGTAATACAAAGTGACATGGAAAATTTGGAATGAAGGATGAAAAGCTGTTAAAAAATGTGGATGTAGCTATAAATGAATTAGTCTTGTATCTAAAATGTGGATGAGCTGTAATGATAAATAGGATCCATGTCACTGCTGTTGGATTGCATGTGTGTAACTAGGAGAGGAGCTAAAGGGTCCGGTTTGGTGGGACCTGTGTGGATAGCAAAAGGCTGTACTGGCAACTGCACTTACCTTGAAATAGGAGTCTGTGGGCAGTAAGAGCAGGTTTTGAAATATGTCTATCTTTAACTGTTCTAAATAGAGGCTACCCTGGGTAGCACAGGATCCCTGGATAGTGTATTTCTGTTAGAAATACTTTTAAGCAACAAGTATTTTACTGCAAACAACTCCATTCTACTCATCAAGACATTGGTATGACTTGCTGCTCTTTGGGGCCTGTATTTATTATGCAGTATTACTTTATAGAAAGTATTGCTTTTACTTTGCAAAATAAAACCATTTTGGGTCATAGTTCTTTCTCATTAGGTCGTTTTTAATTGACAATTTGTGAAACTAATGCTGTTATATAAAACACTCAGAACTTAAAAATTTTGCTTATTCAAATTTATCTGAGCTGAAACCTTAACCTCTCCTGGCTGGTAACTCATTTGTCTCTTTGGTTTCAGGCTCCAACCTCACTGGTTTGGACAATCTCAAGAGCGTGCTGGGCCTCGTTGAGGAGCAGGTGCAGAGATCAAGGCAGCGCCGTCGAAGGCACGCGACAGAGGATGATTACAATATCGAAGTCCTCCTGGGGGTTGATGACTCAGTTGTTCAGTTCCACGGCAAAGAACATGTTCAGAAGTACCTGCTGACCTTGATGAATATTGTGAGTACAGTCCTGCTAGCTGCCCTGTGGGAAGGCTCTGAAAAGCCTGGGAATGTAGGTTGGGTAAGCCATTTGAATAAGACGTAACAGATTTTTCTTGTGGCAGGAGATAAAATAACTCTAGGAGGGAAATCCAGGCCACTTTCAGAAAATCCAATAGGGGAGAAGCAAAAAAAAAAAAAAAAAGTAAAAGGAGCCAAGACAGAAGCTGCATTTGGAACTCTTAAAATGTTCAAAGTCTTGCTTATATGCTTTGGTGGGTGGGGACACAAGGTCAGGGGCTCAGGTTTTTGGAAGTCATTATGTTTTAGCTGTATATTCCCCTAACCTAATCTTCCTACTGAGGAACACAGTTTGGAGAACTGTCTTCAAGTAAGGTTCTAACAGAAATTACAATTGGCTTTTACATTTTTAAAACCACTCTGCTAAATTCTTTGATTTCTCAACAGCCACTTTATGTCCTGGGTTACCTCCCTGCTCCTTGTTCACACTGCAGTAAAATGTTATGCAGTGTAACGCTGAGCTTTCTTAAACTGATTTAGTATTTGCTCCATGACTGACATCTTTAGGTTTCCTTAGTTAAATATTTAATCTTCAGAACCATAGTCTGTGCAACAGACTATATAATGTAGGAGTGATGAAAGGAGACACGAGGGAATATTATGTTTGAAAGAATCACTATTTATTTCTAAATATCAATACAGCAGCCCTCTAGTACCCTAGACAGTAAGCAAGGATACTATTTTTTGGAAAAAGAATGAAGACTTGAAAAAACATCCTTAGTACAGATCAAAATCAAAATATATTTTATTCTTTTGCCAAAGAAACAGAAGTGCCCTACTCACAGGCAACTCATTTGGGGATGACTTTCTTCCTCTACTTCTTGTCTAAAACAGGAGTCTTTTCTCAATAAAACACACCTCTGAAAAATCTTTGGCCTCAGTGAATGTGTGTTCTTAGTAAAACAGTGTTGAGTAAAAAATTGTAGGTGCTGCTCTGTTTTTTGACAAATGGAGTCTGACTGCTGAAGTTTACAGTTGTGTCAAGAGGATGAGCCTGTAGATGACTCCTTTCACTTTGCAAACCACAGAGGCAGAAATCCAGGCTATTAGGTGGATTTGTCTGGGATGTAGTTTTTCCAAGATATATTTTTTTAATTATGAGGCTTGGTTTTTTTTATTTCTTTATTATGTTCTTTTAGCAATGTGCAGAATATCACTGTTTTTCATTTTAAATGAGAGGTGGAATACAATTTAAGAAAATCCCTTGTGGGATATAAATTCAGTTATGACTTTTTATAACAGCATTGTAAATAGTTAAAAACCTGCCTTGACATTAGAGTTATGGGGTACTTGGTGTCTGCTCTGATGGCTGTAAATGCATATATTCTAACAGAAATGACATAGTGAATTTCATTTATTTGTGTGGTTTGTTTCCTCTGAGGCTTAAAACAAAGTCTACAGTGAAACAGATGGTTTTATGCATCTCTAAATTAACAAGTCAAACAGGCCAAACCAGGAATGTGGCAAACAGGCCAAAATAGATTAAACAAGACTCTTTACTTATCATGTCACTTAAATCTATTTTTAAGAATTAAAATATACAGTAATGGTAAAGAAGCCATAAATGTTCCAGCTCTGGAATATACTTTTTCCCAATTTTAGTAAACCATCCAAGACACAAATTGCAAGAAATAACAACTCTTCAGCAGTCTGTCTCTGCAAGTGGTTTAGAAAGTGCAGCCTGTGTAACCATCCCCACAGGGCATGGCAGCTCTTGGCATAGGCAGCAATTGTTCTTTTGAGAGCTCTGAGGTAGAAACATGTCTTTTGGGGACTGAGGATGTGTCCCATGCCTTGTGTCCAAACTCAAGGAGCTGTTTGAAATCCCCAAGGTCTCTTGAAAGGTTCTGGATAGTTGCTGGCATCGGTGTTGTCCTGTTCTTTCCTTCAAAACTCCTCTGGTTTCTGGAGTCTGTATTTTAGCAGTGGGGCAGGTGATGGTAACCAGCCCTTGTTCCAGCTCCAGCACAGAGAGGCAAGAGGGTTTGTTACTGCAGATGGTGGTGTTGGGGACCTGTATTGTGCCAAGGACAACACAATGCAGAACCTCTCCTTCCCCTCAGCAGGGCAACTCCAGCTCTTGCCCTCATTGCTAGATGGGTGCAAGGTGTGATTCTGTGTAGAACATGGCTTTGGTCTCGTTTCCCGAGATTCACAGTGACTCCTCCATTGCCCCCTCTTCTACCTCTTTGAATAACTGCAGGTTTTTGTTTATAGGCACTATAAAAGCCTTTGGGATCCCTGGCTGCTAGGGGCCACATGTATGCAGTATGTTTCTGATGAGATGTGTAGGTCCAAGGTCACTGAAAAAGAAGAGACAGCTGCAAACAATTCCAGCTGTATTTTTAAATCTAATTGGAGATCCTCTCATAGCCATCAGATTGTGTGTACCCTGCCTTCTTTAGGATGTAATCAATTAGCTTCCTGTAGAAACAAGGCATAGAATCAATTAACTTTGTATGGTAACGAGATAGTAAGCATAAAATCAAGAATGCATGGTAGCAAAATAAAATAATAGTCACGGTATTTACTAGAGATAAAACAGGTGATCATATAGTTGAATTTCTGAGGTTCCAAAAATGAAATAAATCTCTAGATGAATTGTCCCTCCTTGGGGCAAGACATTACTTTCCCAGAAGCAACTCCCAGCATGGCTGTTTCTCCCACTGTGCTTGATGTCCTTGTGTGTGATGGCGTGAACAGTTGTCCTTAACTAACTTTTCCCAGGGACCTTGGGTGGAACCCTACCACCAACCCAACCAAAACAATATTTTTTTTTCAAGCCCAGTGCAACGACTGTAAATTCAGCTTAAGTGATGTGTTACAGTCCACACCTAAAAGCCAGGAAGTGAGAAAAAACAGGGGCTGGGTGTCCTGGCTATCTTGAATAGCTGTGCTAATATTTATCCCAAAGTTTGGAAATGAAGTCACTCCCAAACAAATGGTGATAGATGCCAGAGGATTTTTAACACATTGGGCTGCAGCCACGTATCGTCTGACTGTGCGCCAGCCGTTCCACTGCAGTAAGCTCGGCCTCATGCCTCCCCTTTTTCATCCTCCAGTCATTTCCTCTGACAAAAATCTGGTTTCTCTTGACCTCCTCTCTTTTCTCTGCTCAGCACCATCAGGACATTCAGTAACCTTTGGAAAAGATGCCACTCTTTTTTCTTTAGAGACCCTCGGCTGCCTCTTGTTTGCACCATTTTCATTTGTATGTCATGCTGTGTTTCTTCCTGGGAAGGATATTGGCCTGCACAGTTCTCTGCATTTCCAAGTGTGAGCCCACACATTGCACAAATTAACTTTGTATTTATAGCATGCAGGAGCATTTCCACAGAGAAGAGATATTTGGGTGGAATCTTGTAGTTCTGTGGTTACTCAAGAACATAGAAGGTAATTCAGTTTCAGCAAGAAAGCCTCTCAAACCCCAGCAACTGTATCTGCTTGTACAGTTGTTTGGGAAATACTAGAAAAGAGCAAGGCTAGAAGTGGTGTTGGAGAATTACCTTGTTGCTTGGGAAAGAAAAGGTTTTCACTGCAGGATGCTCTGGGAGGAGGAGAAGGGCACTGGATGGATGTCATTGAGCTGAATGGCTTGGATGTGTGCACTGATCACAGGATAAAAAATCTGGCTGGGTGGTCAGGTCCCAAGGGTGGTGGTGAATGGAACCAAATCCAGTTGGTGGCCAGTCCAAAGTGGTATTCCCCAGGTCCAGCAGTGTTCAACATCAGTGATCTGGATTAGGGAATTGAGTGAATCCTCAGTTCATGTGCAGGTGACACCAAGGTAGATGGGAGTGTTTATCTGCTGGAGGGCTGGAAAGCTCTCCAGTGGGATCTGGACATGGCATCAAGTTGCCTCCAGGAGATGTTTAGATTGAATATTTGGAGAAATCTCTTTGTGGTTGTCAAGCATTGGAACAGGCTGCCCAGGTAATTGATGGAGTCACCATCCCTGGGGATGTTTAGAAAATGTTTGGATGTGGCACTTGGGGATAAGGTTTAGTGGTGTCCTTGGCAGTGCTGGGGTTGATAGTTGGACTTAATGATCTTAAACAGCTTTTCCAAACTAAAGGGTTGATTCTGAAATGGATATTGTTGGTATCCAGTACTGGTGCTGAAATTCTCTGTTTCATAAACCTCTTAGAAGTAGTTCCCAGGATTAAGCAATTTTCAGGCGTAAAAATCTTTAATTTCTTTTCCATTCCTTTACTGTAAAAGGGCTGATATTAAAATATTTTTATATATTCATGTAATAGATACATGGCCAAAATATAAAGCCCATCTCCTCAAAGTAGCTAAGTGCCTAATTGCTGTTATTTCAAAGGGAGATAGACCCTAAATAAGAATTATGCGTCACTCTAGGCTGGATTTGTCTGAGTATTTAGTCATTTACCTACCTTTGAAATCAGTGAGAATCAGTATTAAAAATTAGCTCATGGGAATATATATCCCCCAGCTCTCAAGTGAAACTTCAACTCCAGAACAAATACATTAAACAACTTTTCATTTGAATAACTGAAATCAATGAGAGTTTGCAGCTGGGGGCTTTGGAAAGTCCCCGGAGTCTTTCACCTGCATCTTTCAGCACTACACATGTCTTTGAAATTGTGGCCCTGAGGCACTGCTGAATGTGTTATCTGTCCTCTTTAATACGATGTACATGATACTACTATTACAGATGAGATTTCTGCTCTCGTATCTCTGGCTGATGAGGGATGAAGATTTGCAGGTAGAGAACAGCAAGTCCCTAATGAGAGGAAAGGGCAGAAATGCCATCGGTTTCTAACTGACAGCTGGATAAAAACCTGAAAGCATGTCTAATTCAAGCTGCTAAAAAGAAAGTGGTGATTGAATACATTGAAATAATGGTGCTCCCTGTCTTCAGAATCAGGCTTTTTAAACTAAAAAGCATTTCTTTTAGACAGCAAGGATAGTTCAATAATGTAGAATTTGACTGGATTTTTGTAAATTAAATAATTCATAAGCTCCAATGCTCATTATTTAAAATCAGTTTATTTTAATGTGGGCATTTTAAATTTGAAGTAACTGTAAGAAGTTCCACAAATAACAAATGTAAGTCCAGCTCTATTCATCTGAGGGACTTCAGCTGTCCGTAGCTGAATTACAGCTTGTTTGAAAGTTTAAATATATGTATGTGAGTTAACTCCACATTTTGACTGTTCATTATAAACCAGTAGCTGTGACTGGTGTGAACAGTACCTGAAGAGGCCTCCATGAGGTTATTTTTGTTCATTATCTTGATTGCCACCCTACAGTGGAAGCTGTAGTTGTGCTTGGGCTTTCAGGGAGTCCTGCAGGAAAGACCCTCTCAGAACTCTT
Organism: Phainopepla nitens; assembly: GCA_013400175.1. Classification (NCBI taxonomy): domain Eukaryota; kingdom Metazoa; phylum Chordata; class Aves; order Passeriformes; family Bombycillidae; genus Phainopepla; species Phainopepla nitens. The sequence goes on from VXBQ01010104.1 coordinate 213,550, forward strand.
ACAAGTTGTGCTCATTTTCATAGGGATATTATTCCCATTGTCAATTAGGTGAGCATTGCTCATTATTGGTACCTGGAATGTGCCCTGCTGTCCTATCACACAGGTTTTGGTATCGTCCTCAAGGTAGAAGGTAGGTACCGTTAAAAGATTTTTTTCCTTTACTCCAAATACCAACATGAGCTTTAGCCACAAAGGTTTCAGCCAGGGACTTTTGAGTTGTGACAGTGTGGTTTGTGTGATGGAGTGTGGATAATTAGGATCAGCTTTCAAATTCTGGATGCTTTTCTTAACCAAACCACTTGGATTTGAAGAGGTCACCATATTTATTACTTTGACACCACACCCCTATGCCTTGTAGTAAAGTGATAAATCAATCTGCTTAATTATTTTATGATGCTTTAGTTGATTTTATTAATATGATCTTGAGACAGTAATTCAGAAAAATACTGAGTCTGTTGGTGCAAAGGTAATTTACAGTGTTTAGAGAAACTTCTCACAGCAGTGGTTTATGAGCAGGAATGAGAAGTTCCAAGAGCCTGCGGGAGGAACTAAGAAAAATAAATTAGTCATGAAGTCAGAAAACAAAGTCTGTGACCTTTCTAAAGCCAATGTTACAGTTGAAGATGAGATAGAGACCATAACATGAAGCTACCTAGTGCCTTGCCAACACATCTGCTGGGGAATGTTTTTCATTTTGATCAGAAGCAGCTAACTTGGACTTGGTAACACCTACTGACTCTGACACCAGGGAAGGTAAATCAGGACTCAGACTCATATTTGCATAGAAAATGTGAGATTCTTATCTCTGTTTTGCAATGTACATTGCCAAGCTCTTCTAAACTGCCTGATGTATGTGGTTTTGAGCAGAATAATAGATGTTTTCCAAATGTGAGGCCACAGCTAGACCTTTAAGTTCATGTGTGTTTTGTGCTTTCATTCTTCTTTTTTGCTTGTGATGCTCAACAAAGATTTCAGGAAAAAAAAGAGAGTTCCTCTCTGAGGAAATGAGGAAATGCCTTGTAAGGACTAGAAAGGGAGACTAGGAGCCCTTGATTTTGCCTTATGACTTTTTGTATGACCATAGTACATCCAGAGGAATTGATGTAATGTTATTCCTGTGGGATTAAGATAAAGCTTTGGGAATGTCAGAAATGCTCATTTGGGATCTTCAAAAGCATAAAGAAGGTGATGAAAAATGAAGAGCACAGTGGTGTTTGAAGTGAGACCACAGAAAAATAAAGTGAGAGGGGAAGGCTTTTGGGAGGGTCAGATTACAGAAGTTTGTGCTCAGTATCCACCATGACATTTCTGGTTCCTATCCTGTAATTCAAACCAGACGTTTCTTACAGAAATAGACAATCATTGGATGCCCACCAGGCACCGAGGCTTTGCTGCAGATAATTATGATCTGATGAATGAGCTGCATCTCGGACTGGCTCTAACAATGGCTTGCCAGGAGCTCTGCCATCCCACAGGGAAGGAGCTGATGCTCTCCAGCCTCTCCAGTATTGCTCTGGCAGAGATCCACACACGGTCCCAGCTCTGCCCGGGAGCACGTAGCCATCAGTAGTTTCTGCAGCATTAGTTGTGTGAGGATGCTGGGTGATCAAAGAGCGGGCTAATCACCTTGGATGGATTAACAATTTGTGGTGGCTGCAAAACCAGATGACTCTTGATTTGTGCCCTCTCCAAATGGTCAGATGTGCCCTCTGATGGCCACTGTCGCTGGGTCAGAGCTGTTTGATACTGATGTGGCCCGAGGTTGAAGCTGTGAAATGTCCAACAGGGGTGTGTGCTCTCCCAGGCGTGAGGAGCAGTCCATGGGGCTGCCTCGGGATGAACCCGATGGTTTATGGTTCAGGAGCTGTGTTGTCATGAAATGATCTGCCTTTTGCAGAGCAGATACTAACAAATTCTGCAAGGCTGGGAACTCCTGCAAACTGCATGAATGAGTTTGCTGATGATTTGCCAAAATATACAGATTATTCTCCTATGGTGCATTGGTTTAAGTAGGGATCCAGGGAACCACCTGACTTTGCCTAAAAACCCTGCCAGCTCTATCAGCAGGTAACCTGCTCTGCACCAAGACCAGCAGAATTGCAGGCTGTTGATTACTATTTGTGTTATGGGAGCTTTCAAAATTCCCTTTTAGGATCGGATCGGGCTGTGCTTTGCTCAGTAATATGAAAAACTTTCCAGTGCTTCTTTTACAAAGCATGAGGCACCTCACAGGCGCCTGGCTTGCCTTTAGCTTTTTGATGTATTCTATGTGCTTACTGTGCTGACTTGAAACTTGCTCAAGGCAGAAGAATTATAAAATTAGCAGAGAGGGACAGATGAAAAAAGTAAATAAAGTCTTTGTTTTTTCTTATGTAGGACCAATCTGTGCCAGCCTGATTTCTACACAGAAACTTTAAATAGAAATGCATGTTTTCCTTTGAAATATCCCAGAAAAAGAAACCAAAGATATCCCAAAATAGTTAGTGAACTACAATAGCTTGATGAAAGTCTCTTGACAGTGTTTCACTGTGCTTTGAATTCTTTGAGATTTACCCAGCCTTCTTCATCACCCTCTATAAATGCTGAATCACTGTAGGACATCTATCATGATTTAATTCATTCACTGCCTTCAGTTCAGGAGCTGTGATTATGGGACGGTCTCTGTGTACTTTTTTCTCCTATGCAGCAATTTAATTTTAGACTTACTGATCTAACAACAACAGGAGATTGACTCTGGCTTTTCTTCTGTTGATATGAACCAAGATGTCCTGCTGAAGTACATGGAGGTGCAGAGCTGGAAAAGTACTTGCAGTCTTTTCCACAGCTGTGTGTATTTATTGCACAGACATCTGAACATGTATCTCCATTGTCTGCCTATCTATGCTTTCAAACAGTAAGTCTCAAAGTTGTGAGCTGCTCTCAAGCCTGGAGCATTCTGATTGCACGGGCTGGTTGGTCATTTTCTGCCCTATACATTGAGCTGCATTAGCTTGACTCTGTTTTCCTGCTGAAGTAAGAGGAGGAAATGTGGAGAATCTGAGCTAGGGATTGTGGCGGCCCTTTCAGCATGTGCATTTTCATGAACCTCTGAAAGCACAACATTTGCTTGGATCTTGTATCTCTAAGAGCTTCCTGAAACAAATAGGTGTGATTTAGATCGTGATGAAGAAAAGGAAAAGCATCTATTTCAGCATATTATTCATGTGCAGTGAGACACTCCTAGCAAACCATAGTTTAGCTCAGAGGAAGATGTTGTGTGAAGAGGGCTTGGACTCATCCTTACTAATAAAATCAAGACCCAGAGCTTTGAATTGGCCCGCTGTCTTGCAGAAAATCCAGGATCCCAAGAGAACCAAGCAGCTTTTTACAGTGCTTGTGCTTTTCTGTTCATTCACAGTTTGTTTGTTAGATGTCATTTGCATGAATAGTCAAACAGTGTTTTAATTCTGTTCCATCAATGTTTTCAAGCCAAGTTTCCCTTTGGCACACGACAGCGATACAGTTGTTTGGTTACTCAACGATTGTTAAAAGAGACTTAGGTTAAATTCTGGAAGTTAATGAGAGAAGGGTGTGCACCAATTTGGATTATGCTTTATGAACTAATTAAATACTTATTTACATGCTGAGTTTACTGTCCTCTATACACGGCAGTTTTTGTTTAATACTCATTTCATGTACAGGTAATTTACAGCTTATTTCAATCTCATATCCTTGATGTGAGTACTCTCTTCTCACCACACAAAGAGGGAGGCAAATTAATATCCCTGCCTGCCTTGACAGCGTTCCAGGGTCTTTTTCCTGAGTGAAAGAAATTTTGTAAAGCAAAATGTGTTTATGTCTTACCTCTTTATAATCTGTGTTGGGCAATGGTCCTCAAAGTAAAAATGAGAGAGTTTTTAAAATTTCAGAATATGAAGTTACTCTTCTAAAGTCTTATTTGAACATGCAGAGAGATGATCTGATTTCTAGAGGAGTTGTTTACAAAGCAGATTTGAACATAATCAGCTCCTTCTACCCTGCGATGAAAACAGAAGCCCCTGAAGCCACTCATATCCATGGGATCTTCATCCACCATCTTAATCCAGAGATCTGCTTTCTCATGAGCTAGCAAGGAGCCTGGATCCCAGACATCCCCCAGAATGTTCCCCAGGTGCCCTGGAGGGTGTGAGCCTCTTGCTGGAGCTGCGGTTCAGCAGGACACTCAGGACTGTTGAAAACTTGGATGCCTACCAGGCATAAAATAAGGCTCTTCTGTCAAAAAATACTGATGAAACGAATTAAAATTCACTTTAAAATGTCAGTGGGGATTGCTTAGCAAAACCTACACTGATGTATTTAATTTTAATGGTTTTTGAGGAGATAAAATATGGGCCATTAAAACTGGGGCTGATTGAAGTAGCAGGACATTATTTACCATGTTTCAAATGAAAGGTTCCCTGAAAATTATTTATTAGCTTGAAGTAATGAATCTAGTTTGCAGGAATAAATGAGATCTAGATCCAGCCAGCAAAACAGTTCAGTTCGGTGCAACCTTTACCAAGGGAAGGAGGTTTTAGTGAAGGAAGTTGCCTTGCAGGGTTCTCATCTGCCTCTTCTAATTTGTAAAGCTAAAGCCCTGCCATTTGGCCAAGTCTCATGCAGTCTTCATCACTGGATACTTAAATCAGCCTTGTTAACAGTTAATATTTGCCCAGCTTGCTTGTAGCAGTGTTTCCTAAGTAATTGTTATTCATCCACATTTCATTCTCTACTCTAAATATTTACAGTTTTCTTTTCAGCGTTCCTGGGGTGATTTCCCTGTGTGCATGTTCAGTTATGTAGCTCTGGTATAAAAAAAAAAAAAAGAAAACAATTTTAATTTGCTGGCATTTTGTAGCTTTTGTTCTACTGGCAAAGTTTAACACTGATGAGTTTTGATACACAACAAAGCCAGCCCATGTGCCTGACCAGCTTTTTGGGGGAGGCACATCCTCTTGGCAGAGTGTGATGTGATGGGTCCCAGATGGAAGAGTTGCAGGGTGCAGCTGAGCTGATCTGGTGAATGGCTCTTGGGAGAGAGGTTCTGTCTCTCTGCTCACTCATCCCCTTCCCTAAGCATGGTCCTGCTCAGCAGAGAGATATTTGGGATTTTGCCTGGATTGCCATGCTCCAGGCTCCAGTGGGCATACATGGGTCAGCTCAGCTGCATTGTGTGGATGCACCATGATACCTCCAAGTCCAATTAGGCTGGCACTTATATACCTGCTAATCTGAAGTCTCTGAGTATATATTTCTTTTAAATGATTCCCTAAATTATGGCCTGTTGGGAGACTACAGCAGAGTTTGGAAAAAACCCCATCCCCTCTCTCATTAGTGGAATTTTTCATGTTTTTAAATATGATCACAAAGTGGTGTCTGGCCTAATGACAGAGCATAAAAGGTACCGCCTGTATCACTGCCTTCATAGTTACCATTGTTAAAGCACTGAACTCTTTTGCAGGTTAATGAAATTTATCATGATGAGTCCCTGGGTGCTCACATTAACGTTGTCTTGGTGAGGATAATCCTGCTGAGCTACGGCAAGGTAAGGAAAGGTTAATTTAAATGGAGGATATCAATATCTATAGACTTCATTCTTTTATGAACAGTGCAGTTACTGGGGACATGTATTTGTTTTGTATTTTAATTCATATATGTTATCCTTACTAGTCTGTGAAAATAAAGAACTTTCATGTTTATATATATCTGTTTATCATTTAAACTTTACATTTCAAATAATTTCAATTTCTTCTGGGTTTTCCCTCTGTCATTTGAAGTTACTGCTTGGCTCTGGCAGTCTGTCTTTTCAGATTTGTTTGGAATAGTCCATGAAACATAGAGAATATTTTAATTCCTAAAGAAAACACAACGTGTTCTGGTTCAACTGTATGTAAGTAACAGAAAACACAAGGTCAGCTCTGCAAGAATATGAGGGCTACAACCTCTTTCTAAGAACTCACTTGTGGTTATTATCAGTGAAACTACACATGTGCTTAAAGTTAAATGGGTGTTCTGTGGAATAGGGGCTAGAAGGCAAGAGCTCTGCAGATCAAATCTGTTATTTAAAATATCAATTGTTTTTTCTCTCAGTTTCTGTGGAAGGGATTGCTCCACAGACAAAACTTGGGTAAAGAGGAACAAAATGTTAAATGAGTTTCGAAAGTATTGATCTGTTTGGTACCTGTGTCCTCTTATTGCCAAGTCAACATCAGATTCCATGGAAACAGGAACAGGACATTTCAAGTATGTTGATAACTGCTTTGGTTAAGGACATGTGATTTTAGTGCTCTCCTGTGCAGCATCTTGCCCAGCTGCTCAGAGCAGAATGTTCATGTCTAATGCACCTTCCTGTGACCTGGAGTTGCTGGGATTTCCATATTCATGTAGTAAACCTGGGTTCTGGATGACTCCATGTCCGTTCATGGAAGTTGCTGGAATGCTGTCAGCCAAGAGCCAGTATGGATGGTGAAGCTCCACTGGCATTCACCAGCTTACCCTGCTCAATACCAGCTGAGAATTTTCCTCCCTGGTGCAAAAGAAGGAGCTCTCAGGTGTTGTCTGGACTGTGCAGGAGACTGATTACCTGGATACAGGTTAAATTTTTCTACTGGAGCTTCCCCATCTGAGAACTAAACACACCAATCCATCTCTGCTTTTCCTGCGATGATGGTGATGATGATGATGAAGTAGTTACACACTTTGATAAGCTTAATCAGATATATGTCCAAAAGCAAAAAATGAAAAAGGTCATATTTGCCATTTTGTGATTCATGGAGTGTGTAGTTAACACTGAATTACAAAATGGTTAAAATATCCTTGTGATTGCTGTAATGGCAAAAATTTGATTGCAGATTGACTCATGAATCTCATATCCATCTGATGTTGCAATAGTGGTGGAAGCTGGCAGAATTAGTACCTGGGCTAGTCACTTCTTTGCAGTCCTTGGTTCATGGGCATTTCATAATTGTTATGTTTTTATTATTATTCATCTTTAGCCCTACAGATCTACCTCAGTGTGAGCTCTGGTTATTTCTGCCGGTTTCCAGATGGCAGACAGTGGCTACAGCAGTCATCATTCCATCTTAAGGATCTTTGTTTTCTTGTGAAGAGCAAAGCCACATCCAGTTATAATTTGAAAGTTATCAGTTCCTTATTCTTTAGAGAGGAGAGTTGGGGTGGAGGACAGAAGTCATCATTTCTTGGTGGGTCTTTGGCCACATCACAGAAGGTGCATTTGCAGGTCTGTGCAATCTGCTTGAGGATATTCTGCTTCTGGATTCTACATCCACAGTCTGCAGTGGACAATGCTTTGCTTCTGAATTGTCCTGCTGATTTCAGTGGAATAATTCCACTATCACAAGCTTGCCCCAAAGATAGTTCCAGAGCTCCTCTACTTTATGATGTGGGAACCTGCATGCCATGGCTGTATGCATAATTTTCTGTTCATATTTTTAAAGTTCCTAATCAGAGGACTAGTACCAGGGAGTAGAATGTGAGGAGATTTTTCCTTAAAGGTTTGGAATAATTTAGCAGTGGAAAAGCAGAGAGGAAGTGTACAGTTCTTATTTTCTGAACCTCTTCTGAGGAATTAGAACAAAGCCTTGAATATTTTACTATCCCACACATCAGCATTAACAATTTTTAGGAAAATATATATTCAAAATACATAGTATTAAGTAGGGTATGTGTACAAGTTAAGGCAGTGCATGAATGAAGCAGTGTGATTGGCTTCACAACATGAAAATGTTACCCCAGTCTTGTTTGAGTAAGCATTTCTTTTGAAAGCATGGAGCCAATATCTTCAAATTCATTTGCTTCACTGCAGGCAATTTATATATATTATCAAGGGTGCCATTTAAATAATCATAATAATTACATTATGGTTCTGTAATTGATGAAGTATGCACCATCAATGTCAGGTTTATGACAGCACTCTCAGCTATTGCCAATTCTCCACCCCTGAGCAGCCTTCTACTGTATTCTGGGTTTTTTCAGACAATTATATTATTTCATACAATATGTCATCTGTTGATGAGAATAATATGGACAATACTTGAGTTGCATAGCAACCAACCTTTCGCTGGTTCTTGCTTGAAGGTATTCCACTCTTTCAAATGTACTTATTTTTTAATATTCTCAAACACAGGCAACTGTACATGCAGAAGTTTCAGTAATTTCAGGAATAGCATTAATTGCCCTGGTAAGTTAAAAGAACTGCAGATCACATAAAAACTTAGTGATCACATGCTGCAATTACTGCAGGGATGACTTCAAAAGATCTGACATGGTTTTACTGAATTAGCACTTTGTGTGAGTTATCACCTCAGGACTTTGAGGGGGTGGCAGGTTGAGCCCTGCCAAGAGCACCAGGCTTGGGCTGTGGCTGGGTGGAGTGTTTGGGGAGCAGGCAGAGTGTGGCTGGGCTGGGGCTGGGGCAGCTTTGCAGGACTTTGCAGGAGCTGCCAGCCCTTCCCTGACTCCTCACTTTTCTCTTAGTACTTCCAACAAATGATGTACCATAGACTGATGTGGAGGCTTCAGCTGTGCTTTGCTGCTGCCCACTCATTTATCAATTCCATCATTAGGATAGAAAAATGTGTTCTGCAAGGCTGCTCCATATCTGTGTTGGCTTCAGAAACCACAATGCATTTCTCTGTGTTTTCTTGACATTGACTTCCAAAGTGACTGGCTTCTTTGATGTGATGGGATACTGCAAATAAGTAAACAGGGTACATGCAGTGCATTTTTCTTCAAATGGGAAAAAGATGAGCTGGCTTGCTTCTGCCTTTTTGACTTCAGTAGTAGGAAGATTGCTTCCAAATTTTGGCAACTGCGGATACATTTGAGATTAATATAATTCAATGTTTGTGCGAATCATTCCACTTAGACCTATTTTGGTTGTAAGAGCTCTGTAATCCAGCTAGCTCTAGAATACTCAGGGAAATAAGCAAAGCAACCACGAGCACCAAGTGCAGAGGAGGTTGCAAGAGATGAGCTGAGCATGCATTTAAAAACTCTGACTGGTTATTCTAAAATTTGTTTGGAAACATTTAAATACTGAGCACTGCATAAAATCCTCTCATCACCTCTTTGAGGTGAATGAATAAAGATTATTATTCCCATTTTACAGCTAAGAAAACAAAGATGTTAAGTGTTATTTTCCAAGGCCACACGGAAGGCCACTGGCAGGCTGGGGATAAGACCTCATAAATTCCTGGCTCCATCCCCACACTCTGTCCATTGACAATGGTGACTCTGTGTGCAGATGAGCTGCCCTTGCACAGTGCAGAGGAAAGCACATGTTAGCTGGAATGGATGTAATTAATACAGTAATTAATGAAAAAACACTTGGAAAGAATTTTGCAGGGACTGCAGGGGTTTCAATAAATGCAGCCACCTGAGGATTTGTGAGGGTTATTTCTTGGGAAAAGTGAGTGTGGCAGTGCAGGACACGCCTGAGCTCTCCTTTGGCACCATGCACAGTCCGAGTGGCCTGCGTTCAGCCTGGAGCAGGGTGGGATGGGCTGAGGGATGCTGACTCTGCTCTGTGGCATCTGGAAATGCAACCAATAAGGGGAGAAAACCCACATAAGCTGTAAAGCAGTGTTGGCACCATAACAAGTGGTTGGACTCTGACCATGTGTTAACTTGGTCAGAGTGAAATAGGAACCTGAGTACTACTGCAGAGAGCCTCTCAAATAGCTTAGAGGAGGGAAGAAAACCCAAACGACTTTGAGGTGGCAGTTCAGGAAGAAGGTGTTCTGGGGTGGATGCCTGCAACCTCATAGGACAGGACTGTTCAACAGAGAACGACTTTTCGATTTTGTATGTCTGAGATATTAGGAGAGCTCCTGCTGCCTTCATTTGGGACAGGACTTTACCTTCGATCTTTTCATAAAATGATCCTCTCTTTATCTCTGCCATCTGACCTTTTCATGTCTAAGCTTGATGCAGGCAGGGGAGACATTCTTGGTTCAGCCAGGATGGAAGTGCTGGTTCAGTCTAATTCAGGTTCTTTTTTCTCTCTGTTTCCCAGAGGGCAGCCTTGGAAGCACAAATTAGGTTTATTTCTTAAATCTGCTGTATATCCTTACTATTTTGCTGTTGACCCTGCTGTTTCCCTGGAGGGAAAGGGATGAGCACCTCTGCTTACCTCTGCCTCTCCTAGGAAGGTGCAAAGACTCTGTCTGAGAATACCTGTGCCTGGTAATGCAAGGAGGTTTTTAACTGCACATTAGGGCCATGGAACAGCTGTGCTTCGAATGGACCTCTGGACATCAGCTAGTCCAACTGCCCTGCTCAGAGCAAGGTCACCTGGAGCAGGTTGTTCAGGACTTTGTCCAGCTTGGTTTTGAATATTTCCAGAGACTCAATAACCTCTCTGGACAACCCTTCCCAATGTTTGGCAACTCTTATGGTAAAACTAATGTAACACTCCTAAAGGCTTTTTTTCTTGCCCATTGCCTCTTCTTTCTCTTGATACCACTGAGAAGACTGTCTCAGTCATCTTTATTCCCTGCCCAGTAGGTATTTATATAATACAGAGATCTTCCTGAGCCTCCTCCAGCCTCTCCTTGTACTAGGACATGAATATAAGTTGAGTATCTTATTTTTCCACTGACATTGGTAGATGCAGAAGACCTGAAACAGTCAGCAGAAATCAAGGCCTGACCATACAAATGTGTCTGAAGATGGAATTGTTGACGGAATTGATGGAATGTTGATGGAATTGATATTTGGACATATCCAGTAACCAGTTCTGCACAGGCTGAGTTGCAAGGCCAGGACCAACATATAATGTAGCATTTTGGCAGCTGTTCATATTTTTGCACTGTTTCCATATATTTCATATGGGGATAAAGAGAAGAGATCTTGCCCCTCCTGTTTTTTTATCTGGGTGAGTTGTTGAATTCCCTTATTTATATATTAGATTTAGAGCTTATATTTTCCAGTGTGTTTTGTTCAGACCTTGAAGAATGTGGAGCTGGCTGATAACATAAACAGTGCTTTGTATTTCTGATCTGCTTACATTTATACAGAATTAGAGACTGAAAAATGTTTACAAACTGCTGCCATAAGAAAGCTTTACAAATCCTTTGAATGCAAAATGACAGTTTGCTGAATGAGCTATTTTTGTTAGTTTGGTTACCATGGACATTCAATAATTGTATCTATTTATCTTTTGCTTGACTTGTTCAGGATGAGAGAAGAATATGGAAGTTCTAATCCAATATCCAATGAACAACAGAACTGCCAAGTAGAAGCAATGTAAACAGTGTGTTTTGCAGAGACTTTACACATTCAGGAAGGGAAAGTCATATGTTAAATTGTTTCCTGAATGTGTGCACTGCTGTGGTCCAACTTTTTCTACTATAGTTTGAAGCCTGTCATGTTAAGAATATTTCTGCTCCTCCTGGAGCTACTGAAGAGCTGCAAAACCTTCTCCGTTGGTTCTCTTGGAGCACCACCTAATGGATGAGTTAGGAAAGGGCTCAAGCTTCTGACCAGCCTAAATTTCTTATGTTCTTATCAAGTACCTGCTCATCATCACTTTTGCAAAGTTGTACCCAGTGATGCCAAATATCAGATAAATAAAACACTTGTTAAGGGGAGCTGCCATTACAGAATGACAGGTGTGACACCAGTGTGTCTTTCACATGGGCTGGCAGCTTGAACATTCTTGAAAGGCTTGAGTAGGATATAGACTAAATTTGCAGTTTTCTTCTAAGATAACGTTGACATTGTTAAAAAAAAAATAGCGTATTTCTTCCTTGCCCCACAATCTCCACAAGCATTTGAAGGACTTTCCAGTCAGCTTCATGAATGACTTATTCTTCTGTGTGTTCATATGAGAGAACAGATAACTTCCCAAGGGATGAGACAGATAGCAAAGAAGATTCAGAGACCTCTCTCGCTTTCAACCCTTTCTCACTGCCATGCTTTGCCTCTTTGTGTAAAAGGTAGTTGCAACTCAGTTGTCTTCTATTTTTATTTCGTTTTTTGGGTTTTTTTTGTTTGTTGTTTTGGGTTTTTTTCTGCTTCCATCTAAGAATGAAGGGAGTGGAGAAGAAATGAAGGCAGAATCAAAAAAAAAAAAGGAAGGAAAATGTGCAGCATTGGTGGATGTTGAGCTTCCCAGAGAAAAGGCCTTGGCTAGTTCTGTAGGGCAGACTGTCCTCGTCACCCTCTGTGGTGTCTCCTCGCCTGGGGGATGTTTTCCCAGCTGAGCCCTTTCCACTTCTTGGCCAACATCTCCATCTGTTTCCATCAGCAGTTCACAGATTTTTTTGCTTTTCTTGCTGTGAGAAGGAAAGTTTCTCTTTCCATTGGCAGTTTTCCTGCTGATCAGCTGAGTAATGCTCTCCACAGGCCTGCTGTCCTGCTTGGAAAGAAGGTCCTTCCCAGCCAGGTCAGAGCTCCCAGCCAGCTGCAGGACCTGCGAGTTCCTGGCAGTGTGGGGCCTGTGCTGGCCAAGAGTAACACCTACACCTCTTCTCCATGTGCAGCCTGCTGGCCCCCAAACTTCCCCTGTTTGCAGTGTGACAAAGAGGGATTTTACCTTTGAGCCCTTATTACTGCACACAGCTCATCTCTTTTCCTCTTTCTCATTTGCTTTGTCCATTTAATAAGGGGTTGAGCTCTGATGAAAGCCCTCACTGACTTCCAAAAGAAAATATTATTAAGTGTTATCTGATAGCTCTACAAGAGTAATTTTTGGACAACATCCTTCTAAAACATATGACATCTGCCCTGCCTACTAACAAGCTCTGCCTGGTCCCATGATCTCCTAAGATTCTTTCTTCAGGACAGTAGCATTTATCTGTAAAGGTAAGGCAGCTGGAAAAGTGGATAAAATTCTGTATAAAAGCATGCCAATTCTATATAAAGGCATGCCTAGCTTAGGAAGTCTTTGATCCAAAGAGCACTGGAGCCTTGGAGTTTCTTTGGAGGGAAACACTACCTCTAATTCCCTTCCCCAGCCATACCATTGCCCACTGTGAGGAGAGGACCGTGGTGTTCGTGGTTCTTCGGCCTCAGCCAGTGCAGTTGCACAGCACAGTGAGCTTGACTTGCTGTCAGACTGATGGTTCTCCAGACATGCAACATTTGCTGTTAGCATACTGAAGGCTTTCTGATCGGAAAGTCTTCGGCAAATGGCAGAAAGTGGGTGTTCAGGTGAAAATTCGCTAGGAATCAAGTGGGTTTCTCTTTTCAGGCTGCTGCATTACAGTGAGGAAAGACAAGGGATTAGTGACCAGATGATTTGAGTGCTCAGTAGACTCGGAGTACTCAGCAGGCAGACTGATTTTTTCCTCTCAGTCTTTGAAGTTCTCCTCACTTACAGGACCTCGACTTGCTACTTACATAGCATATGGACACTCAAAATAATTGACTTCCTACTGGATGTCTTGTTTCCCAACTTAAAGAGCAGTAAGGATCAGTTTTATGATGTTAAAATTCTGTTATTGGCAAAAAAGTTGGGTCAGCTGAAACATGTTTTATAGGACTTGTGTGCTCTTAGTTGCCCCTTTTATGTGAAAAGGTTTTTTTTCTTTGTCTCTATTGTGTTGGATGCAAAAACCCCACAATGCTCCACATTAACCAGTTGGTCCAACTTCATTTGCTTGAAGACAAACTTTAAAATCAGTGTTTTGATAGGTAAGCGTTGAGATTCTCTTGGACTGAACCTGTGGTTTTGCTCTTGGAATGGATTCCAGTGTACAGTGAGAGGGTTGTTGACTCACGGCAGATGCCAGTGCAGTGCCTGAACCACGGGAGCTGCTGGTTTGCTGTGCCAGACTGGTCTGGCCTCTGGCAGACTCAGTGTTAATCAGAGGAGTGCTGTAACCTGCTCTCTTAGTTCATTCACAGACAAATAATTTGCTTTTGTGTTGGACTCCACCGACAAGGGTTTGGTTTAGCAGGCAGGGAAGAGATGACAGAGGAAAGCTATAAAGCAGTAGTTATTAGGAAATAATTAACGTTTTATTTTGTATGCTTTTTTGCTGATCATGCAAATTCAAGACTTCTTTGTAAATAATTGGATACACTTAAACAAAGCATATATTGACGGGTTTTGTGTTTTCATTGTTTTCTGATCAATGTGTCTTAAATGATGTGATTTTTCATTTGGTAGAATGTACACAAGGAGGTCATTATGAAATAAGGAAGTATTAGCAAACATCAGAAAATATTAGAAAACTAGAGGTTTCTCAACTTCATTTTACAGCATTCTTTGCTTTTGAGTCTTGCAGTCAGATTTTTTCATTGAGCTCCTTGAAGGAATTGATCTTTTTTATGCAGTTTTGGAGAAACAAGAGTGAATGTGATATAGATAAGTTTTGTGTTTGTTTGCTTGGTTTTTTTTTGTTTTACCACTGATGGATGTTATTAAAGACCTCAGCAATAGTAAAACACTGTTTAACTGACTAGGATTTTTGCTTGAAGAGACAGGATTTTGCCCTATATTAGTGACTCAACGTTTGTTTAAGTATGTTCTTAGAAATACACAAAGATTCAATAAAGGCACCACAAGTGTCCCACCATTTAAAATACAGTTATTAGTTCTATTTCCACGGGAATTATGGCTGGAAGCAGTATGATCCAGCACAGGATTGTATTACAACTTTTTCATTCCACAGTGGTATCAGAATCCAAACCGTGCCTCTATTTGGTTTATAAATTTGTTTTTCTGAACATTTGCAGAATTGTAATATCTTAGTTTTGCCAAAATCAGACCTCAGTTTGGCAGACACTTCTTTTATCAATTCCAGTTGATCTTCCACAACCCTTTGAGGATTTTCTTTTTCATGCAGTCAATACTCTATGTACTCCATCATGTATTCAATTAGAGGACACGTCAAATACATCTGTATTTAAACATGAATTGTATTACTTCTCTCTTATTTTTGGCCTAGGCTAAGTTTTGCTCTACATTAAGTATTTTGGAATGACAAATGCTTGCTGTACAGTATAGCATCTAAACTGTGGTGGTTTTTGTTATGATTACACTGTTGTCATGGTAATATAATTTTTGCAGATGAAAAGCCAGGGTTCACATCTGTAGTTCTTACAAATCCTGGAAGGCCTGGGACAGGTCAGTTAGTCATACATTTTATAGTATCCCATATACAATATGCTTTCTAAAGTCTTAACAGCGCACAGTATCAAGAAGAATTAGCTGGGAACTCTTAAGAAAGTACTATCACAAAAAAAAAGAAAAAAAGAAGCAAATTTAATAGTTGGATTTTAAAATACCTTTCTCTTCCTTGCTCAAGAGAACTTTCCTTTGCACCTCATCTAACACGTCAGCTCACTGGAGCCAGCCAAGCCTTGTCAGTTCACCACCCATGAAACATGTGGTTTACATGGAGAATGGCATCCCACAGTGGGAAGTTGTGTTCTACCTTCTGAATAATCTTCAGATGACTAATGAGATAAAGAAAATGCAATTTAAAAGACAGTCCCTGAGAAAGTCCATTTCTGGAAATAATGATTAAGTACAGCTGAAAAAGTACACTTAGTTTTACACTGACAGAGCATCCAGGAGTGTGCCAAGGTCTGACAGGACAGCCTAAACAGCTCTGTTTGATGACAGAAGCAGCTGATGGGCAGGACAGGTGCTGGCTCTCTGCAGTTGTTGTGACAGGCTTTGCTTGGCCAGTAGGCATTGATCTCCCCCACACTGGGCCAGTCTCTCCAGGTCCAGACCTGTTGTCGCTCCAAAGGGGACATGGGCTCCATCAGGAACTGTATATCCAGACTGGAAGTGATGGTAAAGAGATGATAAAGTGATGTAAACTGATTCCAGGGTGGCATAGAAATGATAAGAGTGCACAACTCATTATCAGTTTTGTCATTAAAATACTCATCTTTTAATTTCTTGTCTATTTTTAAATTTTGTTATATCTTAGATCTCATTAAATGTAGAAATCATATTCTAACCATTAACTTTAGCTATTTTCTTGCTTTCTTGGTCCAGTAAAATTAGTTTCTGAAGCGTAAGTATCTCTTAATTAAGAACAAACTTGTAATGGAAATGGGATGTTTAGTCAAGTGCCTGAAAAAGTTGGGAAAAAAATTGCCCACGCTTTTAATAAATAACTCTCGGTGTAAATAACTCTTGGGTCTTTTTTCCCCCTGTGTGACTGCAGTCTATGAGTCTGATAGAGATTGGAAACCCCTCACAAAGTCTGGAGAACGTGTGTCGCTGGGCCTACTTGCAACAGAAACCCGACACTGGGCATGCGGAGTATCACGACCATGCCATCTTCCTCACCAGGCAGGATTTTGGTCCATCAGGCATGCAAGGTGTGTGTCTGGGCTTGGTTTGCATTTGCATTTATCACTAAGCCAGGCTAGTCATGTAAAGTTTAATTGTATATCTTTTGCTGAGCTGTGCTCAATGTTTTCTTTCCCCAAGAGCTCTGTGTTGAGCCATTTTCAGTTGTAACTACTTCACTTATTATTTTATTCTTTCTTACTGATTACCTATTGGATCATTTCTGTGTTCGTATTGAAGCCAAGAAAATGGGATCCATATGTAAACAGTCCTGAGAATGCCCAAAGATTAAAGAATAGATTTTGTGTTTAAAAAGTTCCAAAGCTGTTGCTGTTTTACAGCCAAATTGCACGAAATGTTGTTATGGAGAGGTCTGGAACAGCAGGGCCAAGCACTGTTCACTTTTTCCTTTTTTCAGACCTTTGCCTCCTGTGAGATCAGGTTTTTCACCAGAGGGGAGAAATCTCAGAGCTTACCCATTCATTTTGAGTTGGCCAGAACTGCTGTCAACACAGGGCTGGGGCTTTGCTCCCCGAGGGCTGATATCGGGCTGCTCCACACCGCCGCATGTGGTGTCCTTTGCCTCTGTTGTCTTATGCACTTAGAAAAGGCAATTGTAGGGCAGTCCAAGAGGGGACAAGAATTTTGTTGGTGAGCCAGGAAGTTTTAATTTGTTCAACAGGCTGGTTTCATCTGTTTCATAGATGAAGGAGCACATTGTTAAATGTTTGGGGGCAGAGGTCTTGAGAGGACCACTTCAACTATACTTGTGTCACAGCAAAGGACAGATGCTCGCCCTAGAGCTTCCCACCATGTGGATTTTTCTGTACTTGTTCATTTTCTGAAACACTTGGTGTTTCTCACAGGCTATGCTCCTGTCACTGGGATGTGCCATCCTGTCCGAAGCTGCACTCTCAACCATGAAGACGGTTTTTCATCTGCATTTGTGGTGGCTCATGAAACTGGACATGTGTGAGTACAACTGGACATCTGTGTTGTACCTCAAATGCTTTTTGGTACAGACAAATGCTGATGACACTGGACAGATGCAATTGATGTTAAGAAACAATATTTAGGGTTAGCTCTGGGTTCAGGTCTCAGCTCTCACAAAGTTTCTTTATGATCTTAAGTAAGCTTTATATTTCGGGATTTTCAAATGGGATGAAAGAACTAATACCAAAATATCTTCCAGGGTTGCTGTGGGACTAGACTGAATGATGTATTGTAGTCCTGTGGTGGAAATGTAAAGTACCCATAATAAAGAAATATGAATTCACTGAGTCAGTGGAACACAGTATTCTTGCAAGCAATCCGTACTAAATAAGCACATAGTCTGTATATGTTACTGCTGATAAAGGAAACAAAACTATATAGAAGTGAGGTGCCGAGCACTGCAGTTACAACTGTTCTATATATGTCATATAAAAAATGCAATCATTTTACCTATCAATGTGATTTGAACCAATGCCTGGGCAGCAGTTTTCAGAGCTTTGGTTTCTCCCAGATCTATTTAGTTCCCCTATTTTCCCTGCAGAGAACTCCCACTGATTTCCCATTTTCTCTCTGGTAGAATAACAGATACCAGAAGGCTTTTTCTGAACAGTTTCCATCTATTCTGTTTTCCCTAAGAAAGCCTGCAGGCCCTTTCTCTTTCTTTAAACAATAAAGTGCCAAAATTTATTGAAATCAGTATAAACATATCTTAGCTAGACAGGGACACCTATTTGAGACTCAGATAGTACTTGATTCCAGAATTTTTGAATTAGGAATAAAAAGAACACAACATGAGCTTTAAAAGAGACACCATTGCAGAAAATCTGTAATCCCTCAAGTCATATTCAGCCCCAGTCTGTTAATTTGGATTAACTATAGACAGACATTGCCCACATTAGTCCAATGTGGAGTAATGACAATTAATGCTTATTAAAAATGAAATATAAGATCCTAACGAAGGAAAGGAGCAAATATATTCATAACAAAGCCAAAAAGAAACTTTAAAATATCTGTTACTTGGGATAGTTTTCTAGAAAGCATCCACCACTTTCCAGGCTGTTTCACATTTAAACAATGTGGGATTGCTCCTGGGCGGCAGCAACGCTTGTCTGAACTAGCTTTCTGTGTGGTGGCTTTTTCTTTTTCCATGCAAATGACTTGTCTGCAGTTGCAAAATACTTTGAATTAAGCTAAGGTGTGATTTTTTTTAGAAGTTATATGAAGTCCTGAATAGCTCCAGATTAGAGCCTGGGTACATTTCTGTTAGTATTCCTGGAGGGTGGGCAGGCCCAGTAATTCAGAAATGGATTCACATTCAGCTGTAGTAATTCACAAATGTGCATGTGCACAGAAGTCT
This sequence comes from Phainopepla nitens, assembly GCA_013400175.1. Lineage (NCBI taxonomy): Eukaryota > Metazoa > Chordata > Aves > Passeriformes > Bombycillidae > Phainopepla > Phainopepla nitens. The sequence goes on from VXBQ01010104.1 coordinate 232,200, forward strand.
AAAAAAGGGATTTTTAGTTTTTTTCAAAAGTGGATTAGGTTAATGACATGAAGGTACTCTCAAGGGTCAATCCTTCCATGTGGGAGTTACTCCAGACTAGCTCTTTAGCTTCAGCCTCGCCCTGTCTTATTCGTCATGACTTTGCTCGTGTGGACAAGGGCCATGGGACTTCAGAGCCTTGCTGGCAGCAGCCACAGGTGATGCTGGGGAGGGGGCAGCACTCGGGCACCCAGAGCCCAGCTGCGACGTCACCGCTGTGTCTCTGTCGTGCGCGGGGCAGTTTAGGAATGGAGCACGACGGCCAAGGGAACCGCTGTGGGGACGAGGTCCGGCTGGGCAGCATCATGGCCCCCCTGGTGCAGGCTGCCTTCCACCGCTTCCACTGGTCCCGCTGCAGCCAGCAGGAGCTGAACCGCTACCTCCAGTGAGTACTGCTCAGCAGCCCCTGCCCCTCCCTGAGGGAGCGCGGGAGAGCAATTCTGCAGCTCGCGGTCGGTTGGATGTCACTCCGTTCTAAATTACTCTCATTGCATTTATGTCTGTTCGTTTTCTGGACATTGATGGTGTATTTGCTGTCCTCTCAGGGATGATGGAAGGCACTGTTATGAATCTCATTGCTAACTTTCCTCCCTCCCTACTCCAACCTCTAGCTGAGGGATGCCTTGGCTACCCAGCGGTGTTGTGTCTGTCTTGCCATGTGCTGCTTATGATACCTGTCAGTGACAGGATGGTGCTGCCTGGAGAGGAAAATCTGCCCTTAAGTGCTCAGGGCTTTTTTTGACTTTACTAGATATCTAAAGAGCACACATGATTCTAGAATGTATTCTCCAGTTATTAATTTTTCTTTCAGTACCTTAAATGCAAAAGCTGTTTAAACAGCTTCATCCATGCCCCTTGCCTTCCTATTTGGACCTGACACTTCAGGTATTAGACCTGGGTGGGAGATCCCTGACAAATTCTGTTGTTTATGACCTTTGTTTTGCTCCTTACAGAACACAAACCTCCTCTTGTTATATGCATGTTGTACAAAAAATATGGGGAAGCTACACCATACTAGGAAAAACTGAAAATGAGTAGGAAAAAAGTACAGCAAAATACATGAAGTAAACATGAGTCAGTCTTTTTGTCAGTATTTTTATTATTGTAGATATCTTAGGTGTGGCAATAAGGAATAAAAACATCGTGAGGGAAGTGTGATTGTTTCAATTAGCAAGATCCTCCAGAGATTTAGCCATTAAATAAAAATCATCTGGCCTAGAGGGCTGCTTTACGTTCTTTTAAATACAACTATTTTTAAAATGTTTTACAACAAAGCGGAATGATAGTTTGCTTTGAACTAAATCTAACCTCAAAATTTGCTTTCAGCTATTGGTAACTTCAAGGCAACCTTAATGATTGCCAGGATAGGCTCCTGTATGGTGCTCTCATGTCTGTTAAATAACTGGGAGACATTTCAGAGATCCTGTAGACTGTTTGGTGGTGCTAGCTTCAGTCCTTTGTGCTGGCATGACTTGGTCAGATGTAAATCTACAGGCTGTTTTCATTCGTTAGGAGCAGAGGAGAAACTTCTCTGTTGATCGGACAGAAATGAAACTTAGTTTAAACTATGGATGGAGTTGGGAGCAATCAGGAGAAGCAGAGAGAGGGAACAAACCCAAGTGAAGTCTGTAAATGAGTCACTGCTTCTCAGGGAGGACACAGGGAAACTGTAAGTTCAGTGGTATTCTGGACTGGTTACCCTGGCCTCTGCTTTTGAAACCTCGCTCAAAAGACAGCTGCAGGCAGCAAGAATTTCCACAAACGGAAAATTAATTAAACTTTCTTTTCTTCTTGGTCTCATGGGCATTCTTCCTTTGATTCCTTTCACATAAGGAGCCGGGAGACTGACAGGAATTTACCTGCAAGCTAAATGGAAATTACAATGGAAGGGCTTCAAAAAAAGATGTGTAGAATCCATTGAAGGTGGATATGACATGTTAAAGTGAATTTGAGTGTAATTGCAATATTAGCTGCTCTTCAGGACCAGCATCTGAGAAATTGTAGGCTCTATTTTGTTTGGAACAAAAAAGCAATGAAACCACAAACACTGTGCAAGCCTCACAGCCCCATCTGTTCCTGTAATTTTTGCCTCCTGTTGCAGTTCCTACGATTGTCTGCGGGATGATCCCTTCGAGCATGACTGGCCTTCCCTTCCACAGCTGCCAGGGATTCACTACTCCATGAATGAGCAGTGCCGATTTGACTTTGGTCTGGGATACATGATGTGCACAGCTGTGAGTACTTAACTTTAGCTTCTGCAATTTGTCATCCAGGAGTGGTCTAAGTGTCTCTGAAATGTCTTTAATAAGGACAGCATAGTGAAGCCCACAAGGAAAGATGCTGTGCCCTCTTAGCTGTAAGCAAGGATTAACAACTGAATGTTGACATATGTGTTATTCTAAATATCTCTTGTTTTTATCTCTTGTTTTTATCTCGTTTTTTGGTTTTGTTGTTTTTTTTTAAACTGGAGTTACAAAAGTAATTATTGTGTAGTTTCATAAATATCAAGTAGTTGTCAAGCAAACAAACTTTCTGTTATTGAGCCTCCTCTTGCTGGCAGCTGGTTATTTTGCTACAAAACTCCCACCTGGATGTGAAGGAGATAGATTTGCTGCCACATCCTGTAGTGCTAGCACAGGGCAGCATGCTTTTATGATCCAATTTTATGGAAAGTGTGATGCATTTTGATAACTTGCAAGAGAAAACAGGCGTGACAGCAAGAAAAGCAACTTTTAAGGGCTCTTGATAACATGGTTGGCTCTCATGTATGAGGAAAACAAGAGGCTAAGTCTAAATTTAAAGCAAGGCAAGATAGGTGCAATTCTCAGTGGACTGGCCTCAGAAACTAGAGTCTTCTGAAGCAGGGCTATGACTCCCACTTCCAGCTCTTCAAGTAGAACAAAATATTAAATGGAAAGAGATGTTTTCAGCTGCTGGCAGCTGCTGACACATAACATTTCTACTTTCATTCCCGTCTGCAGGAGTATATGTGCCGAGCAGCGTCCCTAGATAATGGATGAGAACCTTTAGAGCATGAGCTGTAGCATTGTGTCTTGACACAATTCCCTCTGATGCTGCCTTGGAAGAATGTCCCAAGCTCTGGAGAATCTTTTCTTACAGCCATCCTCCAGAGCCTGGGAGACAGAGGCTTTCTATTCTTCTTTGTTCAGAATAGCCAAAAGCATGTCCAGACATCATGATTTAGTATGTTTTGTGGTGGGTGGTTCCCATCCTCTCCTATAGAAGCCTTTGCATTGTAAGTAAAATGCTGGTTTATTTATTGGATTGGGGACCTGATCTCAAATTTCCATCCCCCTAAGAAGGGGATTACAACACTGAGCTAAAGTCTAAGCAGCTCATTTCCATCTCCCATGGGTGCACAAGGATTTTTTGTTTTGTTTGCCCAATGAAGCAGCCCCATTTGGAGAAGCTGTAAGAAAAGGGAGCATGTGTCTCACTGCCTGAGGAAACTGGTTGGTCACCTGTATAAAACTATTTTTACCTGACTTTATTACACCGCATGCAGATGGGATCTTGCCTCAGGGTAGTGATTCTGTATGCTCAGATATTCAATCCACAGACATCACGGTGTTCCTCAGGAATCAGCACCAACAGCTGGCATTTTATACCCAGGAAAGGACCCCCCTCATCTGCAGCTTCTGTTGCAGTTTCCAGTGGGAGCTCTCTCAAAGCATCATCCACTCTGATTTTTTTCCTGTGTTCCAGTTCCGTACATTTGATCCCTGCAAGCAGCTGTGGTGTAGCCACCCCGAGAACCCCTATTTCTGCAAAACAAAGAAAGGGCCTCCGCTGGACGGGACCATGTGCGCACCAGGGAAGGTGAGAGCTGGTGCCCTGGGTACCCTCACGTGTGTTTGGGTGCAGCTGGGGATGTTCCCCTCAAATCCAGAGGAACAAGAGAAGTACCTGTCTGGAGGACCTGAGGTTTGCTAAGATGTAGGGCAAACTCCTGCAAGTGAAGTGCTGAGCATTAGCTCAGCTGGTTGGAGCATGGTGCTAATAGCACATGGGTTTGATCCCTGTAGGGGCCATTCACTCCAGAGTTGGACTTGATGATCCTTGTGGGTCCCATCCAACGCAGAATATTCTGTGATTCTGAGCAGTGTGAGGCGAGGATGTGGGGTGAGGGCTGGCGTGTCCTGCATGGCCACCCTGGACCATTAAACCCTGTCCTCAGCCAGCTCATGGCAGTATCTGCCCCACACAAGTCTTTGTGGCAAAGCCAAAAATGGGGAAATTCCTGCTCTCCTACAACTCTTTTGAGGTCAGGATGTTGTGCTTGGATCAGCAACGTTGCTGTGGTGCTGCCTGGCCTCCCCCATGCGGGGGTGCAGAGAGCAGTGGGAGCTGGAGACACAGCCAAGCCACGGCCGCTGGAGCTTCCCAGAGGGAAAGGATGGATGTGGGAGTTGAGTGCCAGCTGGAGAGAGCCCACATGACAGCACAGGGGGACTGAGCAGAGAAGGGCAGGTCTGTGGAGGTGGATTTGCTGGTTTGATGAGAGCCCAGGGAGGCACGAGGAGCGGTGGAGGGACGGTGTGAGGTGGCGAAGGCTCAGAGAGCTCCGGCCGCTCAGCCACCACGCTGGAGCTGCTCCCAGCTCCAGTCATCCTCCGTGGAGATCACACTCTGCTCACAGTGGGTCTGAACTCCAAGTCCTTTGAAGTCTGATGAAAAAAATCTGGCTTCCCTGGGCTTTGGATGCAGTGACTGAGGGGGAGAGGAAGATGTCGCTACTTGGAAAGGTTTTTTCACAACCCAATGTATGACATCATTTATGCGATAAATGAACCACATTAGCAGCTGCTGTTATGGTTTGAAAAGTCTTTTTATGAAAACGTTATGTTTTTTAATTAATTCCCCAGCAAGTCACGCTCTATGCAAACCACTCCCTTCTGGTTTTCTCTTCTTTAAATTATTCCTATCATAAGAGCTTTGTTTCTTATTAAAAATAAATAAATAAATAGGTTACAATCCAAAATTTTAGACAATTTATTTGGATACATTTTTCTTTATCTTGATTTTTATATTAAAAATATTCATGACCCCCAACTGAAAAATACAATTATATTCCATTTTGTTGCATCACACTCTTCCCTGAGCTATTCATTCATATTAGTATTTGAACAGAAATGAGGAGAAAAAAGGAATTTGTAACCCTACAGTTAAGGATCTGTCAGTGCTTCCATTATAAACAGTTTGTCAGGATATTATGCAACTCAGCTGTAAAAATTTTCTTTGGACTGGAACTTGGGATCCAAGGCTTCAGCAAGCTGTGCAGACAGCCAGGCTTTTGAGCTCAGCAGAGATGCAAGAGAGTATGTGCACATTCTGGAGCTTCAGTAGATGATAGGACTCTGACTGTTTTATTCTCAAGGGAGCTGTCCCAGTTTTTTGATAAATAAACTTGCTGCCACCTTCCAGAAGAACCTGAGAAAATGATGTAAAATGAAAGCTATTTTATTAGATAAGGCTCAGCAGTCTGAACTGAATGGTTCGGGTTTTTTTAAATAGTGTGAGTTATGAAGGTTATATTGCTGACTTTATGTATCTGAGCTTGACCTGTGTAATTATTAGATGTTGGTGTTTTTAATACAGGTACATCAGATCAATGCTTTTACATCTGTTCCTTTCCTTTTCATCCCTGCCCTTGATTTTGCCTTTCCCTGTTCACTCTCTTCAGCAACTGGGACAATACCAGAGGCTCTTGCCTGAATGCACTGGGCTGTAAAATGCATTTATTGCCCAAAGCTGGGACTCAGTTGCTGTGGGGCAGCTTCTTTTCAGGTATATCTCCCAGGATACCTCATCAGCATTTGAGAAAAAGGAAAATCATTTCAAACATCATCTCCTATTTTCTTTGGAATCATGCCAGAAAAGAAAAGTACAGAAACATAAGCAATTAAAGATGTTGATTGAGAAAGATTCATTTGTTTCCCACTTTAGAGACTTGTAGTTTTCATTATTTCATTCCACTAATTCCCAGGGCCTATTTTAAGCTCAAACCAATCACAACACTGCTGATGTGTCACAGAAACATCCTGGCTTTGCTGCAGCTGAGGGCACCAGATGCCAGAAATGAAAATGGTGCTGGGGAGGCAAACGCAGCATGTGGTGTGTGGTGTTCTCACCTAGGGCTGGTGTTCACATAACTGATAACTGATTCCGAATTTAGCAGGATGCCATTGAGGAGAATCCTGTCCAGCTGCCTCCTTCCTAACTGATGGTCAAAGGGCAAGAACAGCCATGTGGGAGACATGAAATATGTAGCATATTTTTGGCAGGCAGGATGGTGAAGGGCAACATCCCTGGTCTGCACACTCAGGCTATGTCCTGGACCCAGGCACCAACCCTTTGAAAGGGAAGATGAGACTTTCTAATGCTGTCTGTACGTGTGCATGTATGTATGGTATGTATGTAGGTATTCGCCTGGGGAGAATATGTCCCAGTCAGAAAAGAATAGTATTATTTTGAAAGAATCCTAAAGGAAATTGAATAATTTATATTGCTCCCAGCTTGATTTTTTTAAAACCAGATTGAGTTTTCAATAGCAAGAGGGAAGTTTCTATCAGTTTGGTGAAGATTCGATGAAGCAGCTGCTTGCAATGGTCGCATTACCTTCCATGAAATAACTCCGGTGTGTAAAGTTAAGCACATGGAGGTTCAGAATCTTACTGTGGAGTCAAAGACACTCCCTAAATTGCTATTGTGAACCATGCAGACAAGATATAACTGTGAAAAGCTTAACTCTGCCTGGCATTCTGTAGATTGAAAGAAAATATATGCTGTCAGCTGATAATTTATTTACTTGTATACAATTCTGTCAGCTCTACCATTAGCCTCAGGCTTCTGAATCCAGGCAAACTTCTGAAATCTATCATCAGTTTTTGTTACTCCATTTTTTAAAAATATTACTCTTTTGGGGAGACGTTTATGTCGGCTGAAGTAGCTAACTGCTCTCCACAGGGTGGAAATAAAACCCAGAGTCAATCACGCAGGGAGATCACATGCTTGAGTCCATCTGCTTGCTGCAGTGACTAACATCAAGGTTTGCACCACCTGAGCCTCCTTTTTTTTTCTTTTCTTGGAGAGAGGTAAGAGCCTAGTAGCTGCCCCTGCCAACCAAGCTGATGTTGTTCTTGGATTTGACTTCTGTGCCAAGGATCCAGCACAAACCTAGCAGGTCTTCTCTTTGCTTGCACTGTGCTAATGAGATGATCTGAGTAAAACTTGGAATGATTTTTTACTCTGTCAGGAAAGGAAGGGAATGATTAAATATTGAAATAAATAGATGTTTTTGAAAAGAGAAATGGACTAAGAAAAAAGGTTTCTGAAAACACTAATGTGTACTCAAAGCAATTCAGTTAATTTCCCACTGAGAAAGCTGACCTCAGCTTCTCTTGGAGACAGGAGACAGATGGGTGAGTGTGTGCTGTATTAGTCACCACAGAAACAGGGAGAATACTTGATTCTCCACTGAAGAAACTTTTACTGCCTCAGAGTAGTCCTCAGTGTTGGAACTTTCAGCTCATCCCTTGCAAGTAATTATTCTCAAACAGATGGAGCAGAGCAGGCCAGCCTGCGTGTAATGGGGAATACAAATAAATAAGTAACCCCCTCCTGATGGGAGCTCAGGAGAGTGAGGAGAACTGAGCACCCCCAGCCAGGATCCAGTATGAGGGGTTACTCATAGATAGATGCTGGAGCATCAAGTGAGGAGATCAGAGAGGTGCCTATTGCTGCCCAATATAAAATAGTTACAGATACCCACAGAAGATCTTAAAATCTTTTCCTGGAAAATTGACTTGCAGATGTGTTAAGCCCACAGGAACACACTGACTCTTTTTTTGGCATCAACAGCAGTTACTTCAAAGAACTGCTGAAAACAGCAGTGGAATGTTTTACTGCAAGAAATTTAAGCTCCCTGTCCTGGAAATTGCACTTGTTTTGGACTGCCCTTTTTGCCAGAAAAATAGGCAAGACTGCAAGAAGTCATTTTGTCTTCAACTAAAAGAACAATTTGCATTTACTCATTTTTTTCTCATTAAAAAAATTGCTTTAATATGTTTCATTCTTTAAGTGAAACCCCTGTTTATGAAGGGAATAGTGCTTGAAATTGGCTCTTTTCCACCTCATTATGTAGTTAATGTAGTAGCAATAGGAAGGGTTGGCTTTAACTTCCTTTATTACACTGGAGATTGGTCTGTCTCTGGTTTTACCTTCTCATGCATTTTCTTGCAGAGATCTGCACAAAGTAAGATTCATTAGTGAATCATTTTGTTTTCTGTAGGCTCCTTTCTTTTAATCCACAAAAAAAGGCAGAGCTGGGAATGACTCATTTTACACAAATGCTTCTCTCCTAACAGCTCTGCCTCAGCTTCCCAACAATCAGCATTGGAGCAGCTTCTCCACTAAAAATCAGCGCTGCTCTTCCCTTTACACAGCAAAGTCAATAACGCTTTTCCATGTTTGCCTTCCAGTTCAGGGACCAGTCTCAATGTCAGAGAGAGGGTTTATTAGGGGTTGTTGCAAACCTACATCCTGCTATTCCTGACTAAAACAGGGAAAAGAGGCTAGGAAACACAGTGTCCTCACCCTCTCCTCCATGAGTCCAAGCACTGGACTCTGGATCATCACATAATGAACATAGGCTATATGGCTCCTGAAATGGATTTGGTGACTGCTGTGGAACTTACACCTGAGAGATGCAGCAGCCTGATAAAAGGATGTGTGAGCAAGCACAGATCAGGAACTGTCACTTCACATCTGCTTCCAAGCCCAGCTGAAATGTCTATTGACAAGCTGAAACGTTGCCAGCTTCCCCTGCATCACTGAGCGGTCCCCTGGCTGTGCAGGGCCCCACGACTCAAATTGTTTGCTCAAACAAACCTCTTTAAAGCCATAAGTAAACAGTCCCTGAAAGGTATAGCCCTGAGCTCCTAAACCAAAAAAAGCAAAGGACATATTAGCATTTTGCATTTCTTTCATGCTTTGCTGAATTATCTCTTGTTCTGTCAAACATCTAAGAAAAATCTGCCTATTACAGCTCTGGAGCAGAATTGGTATAATTGGCTTTGTGGTAACTCATCTATTTCATAGGTTTTGACTTTGAATATCTGAAGTCATGGGAAAGAAAAAAATAGTTCAAACCTAATTTCTACTCTCTCTTCTACTCCTTGTCCAACCAAATCAGCCCCAAAATAAATTGCATGAATAAGGAGCCAGTCACTGAGCAGATTAGTGAATCAGTAAGCTGTGCCTTGTCACCGTTCTACTAATGATTCTCCCTTTAAATTCAGCATTATTAATGATTATCCTTCACTTTTAGATTTGCCTTCCAGATCACTAATCGCTCTATGCTCAAGAACGCTCTCCTGCTATGTATCTTCTGATTTTGTTTTTGCTGGCAGCATGCATTTAGCCATATGCTTGTCTTGTGCAGCCTGCCAAATTCCTGCGTTCCAGGGCTTGTTAAGCTGTGTAAAATGTTGTTGTTGACTTGAATGTTAAGGAAAGTAAGTGACTGATTTCACTTGTTGTTGCAGCCATCTGTGCTCCTGAGCCAGAGCTCTCATCCCAGCAGTAACCGTTAACGCAGACAAACTGTGACAGTCTCATGCAAAGTCGTTTGCTTGCTGGAATATATTTTCCAGCACCCACACTTCATCAGTAGACTTTTATGAAAGCAGAAATAGTACTGAAAGGGGCCAGAATGTTATGATCCATGAGAAGAATTCTTTGTGACTTCAGCTGAGAAAAAATTCCTTGGTTAAGGACGGAGAAATTGGTGGAAAGGCATTGACAGGTTCCTTTAACAGGAGATGATGGAGAATGTAGCAAATTCTATGTTTCAACTGCTGTAGAATGACTTTATAAAAATCCAGGTAGAAGAAAGGAGAAAGTGTGGTAGGGTGTGGTGAACTGTGCAGCTATAGGACTGCCCAGGGCTATCCCTAAGGAATGCCTCCTGGTTTTTTGGTCAGGTGTATCATGAGGTCTCCAGGGAGACACTGCAAAAGTTTTTATTTAATAACATTAATTTTTACAATGTGAGCTTGCTTTAATTCCATGACACTTTGCTGATCACATTTCTTACAGGTATATATGTGTGGATTTGGGAGCAGGATGGTGCTGTGGCCAGAGCTCCTGACAGTGCTGCCTGGAGAGGCTGCAGGCAATAGTGGAGTCAGGATATTACTGTCAGCCTCCAAGAGTCTTCCATTTCCCTTAAATGGTATCCCTGCTGCAGACAGGTGATGAGGAAATGTAACACTGAGAACAGTTTAACAAACTTGGTAGACTTGAAACCTGCACGCACACATGTGCATACTGACATTTAAGGTTGTAAAATCTGAATGAATTTTGGATCATGGGCACAGTCTGACAGCAAGTCTCTCCACTTTCTACTGGAGACATGAAAAGAATCCAGAACTTGTGCTGAAAGTTGTTGTGTGTTGTACAACAGCTTCTCATCTGATGTAAGTTAATCATCTAATCGTTCTGACATCTGATTCTCTCTTTCAGCATTGCTTTAAAGGTCACTGCATCTGGCTCACACCAGACATCCTGAAGCAGGATGGACACTGGGGGGCATGGAGCAAGTTTGGCTCTTGTTCCCGCACGTGTGGCACCGGGGTGAAGTACAGGACCCGGCAGTGTGACAACCCACAGTGAGTGACACCCCACGGGCTCCACTGGTGTGCAGAGGCTGCAGGGGAGGATCCTCAGTGCATGACCAGTGCAGCAGTGCAGTAAAGGATGCTGAGTGGTGCTTGTTTAATATGACCTATAGCTAAGTTGACAGAAATTCTACTTCTGGCCCTTACCAAGTTATGAATCATCTTTATTTCTCAGTTTATCCATCCATTAAACTGGTTATGCAGTTACAAGGATTTTGAAAGTGTTAATACAGTGCTGTGTAAAGCATAAGTAAAAGTTTATGGTCCTATATATCTCGTTTTAAAATGTGAGTATGAAATAATAACAGTGATTTACTGGATTTTTTTTTTAAACCTTTTAAAAAGTTTTCTTTAATCCACCTTTTTGGATATTTCAACAAGAAGGTCTTAAATATTTTCAGACTGTTTTCATTCCAAGTTGGAACAAAGCTCCTGAGATCAGAACCTTCCTCAAAGTTAATTTTAGGAATTTTGAATTGTCTTGCTTTAATAACTTACATATGAATCATCTAGATAATGTAGAATGATTCCATTTCAGTAACAGTGGGAGTAAAGTATAGTTAATACAAATTATATGAAATGTGTAATTATTGCTATCTTAGTGTGGTATCATAAAATGTCAAGATCCTAACAGCAAGAACTAAAACAATTGTCAGAATTAAATTATTTTAACAGAGAGAATATTTTTACCATTGAATTTTTTCATTTGTTGATAAAGCAATTGAACTTGACTAGTTCTAAAAATCATCTTATCATTGATTTGTTAATTTTAAATTGAGTTTTATGAAGCAGCATTTTCCAATGGAAATTGTTCTGTTAAGAAAAAATTTGCCAGTTCTCTTTTCAGCCTTTATTACTTTGGCAACAGAGAAGTGACCTTTATAATTGTGGGCACAGTTTTAGTTGCAAAACCTATTTGCATGTAGGAAAAGCCTAAAGTGCTATTGAAAATGTTTTCTGTGTTTCCTGGAAGAGGATGCAAGCCCAGCGAGAGGTCCTGAGCTCTGCATTGCCAGATCTGCCAGGGATCTGGTGCACATCTGGTGCACAGCACTGAGCTGGGCTGTTCTGCCTTTGCTGCTGTATTCGGGGTGAATTTGAATGAGTTCTGCTGTCCTTTCCTTTAGTGGCTATACCAAGAAAATGGCTTTTCTTGCTTTTATCAAGTAGCTTGAACCTCTACTTGCAGAAGTTGCTTTTTAACAGCTAAATAGTGCCAGCAGGTTTTGAAAAGAAATATGTATTTTACATATCAGAAATACAGCCCTGGCTTCATCAAGTGCCTACTGACACCACTGGGAAACAAACTGCTCCTCAAAAGATTTAGTAGACACTTGATGAATGAAATAATGGCAAAACTAACCATGGGTTTCTCTCGCTGTTGCAGTCCTGCCAACGGAGGCCGCACGTGTGTGGGGCCGAGCTACGAGTTCCAGCTGTGCAACACCCAGGACTGTCCCAAGGACTTGGAGGACTTCAGAGAGGAGCAGTGCCGGCAGTGGGACCCTTACTTTGAGTATCAGAACACCAAACACCACTGGCTCCCCTATGAACATATTGATGGTGAGCAGCTCCTCGCCCGTGAAAACTAAAATCAGTTGCAAATATGAATAACAATTATATAGGAGGGGTAAAATTTCTTCCCAGGAAATCATGCCTCCTAGATCTGTTGTTTGGAGGGATCAGTGAGTATCAGTGTATAAGTGATTCAATTTATACAATGGACTTTCAAAAAGACTTTGAACACTGTTCCCAAATGACAGCTGGTAAATGGATTTACCATGACATAAAAAGGAATGTTTTTGCATGGGAGGATGGCCCACTCTGAGATCTGCAGAAGGACCTTGTGACACTAAGTGACACAAGAAAGCAAAGGAAGTTTGGTGTTAATGAATGCCAGTAATGGATATGGGGTGTGTGTGTGTGTGTGTGTGTGTGTGTGGGTGGGTGTGTGGGTGTGTGGGTGTGTGTGTGTGTATGGATGGTGGGCTCTGAAGAGAAAGGCTGGGAATAGTTTTAGGAAAAGATCAGTTCAGTGACTGTGAAGGGAGAGATGAGAACACTGACCTGCCCCTGGGTACCTGCACGTTGTGTCTGCACTGTAAATACTCAGCCAGTGCAGCTCAGGTTGTGCCCATCTCACTGCTTCCCACACTGCTAAAACTCCCAGAACTGAACTCAGGCCAGAATGAAGCAAACATAAACAATGACTTCTGCATGAGGAGAGTTTGGATAAACCAGGACTTTTCACCCTGGAAAAGCAAGGATGTAGATTAAAAATATAGAGTTACAGAGTTGTAAGTGGCCAAAAGAGACTGATTGTGGAATGATTATTGAGTTTCTCTTAACACAAGCCTGGGAACATCAAATAAAATTATTGGGTGGCAGATTTAAAACAAATAAGAGGAAAGACTTAGTACAAAGCATCTAATTATCTTGAAATTCACTGCCAGAGAAAGTTGTAGATACCAGAAAATTTTAGAAAGTATTTTGACAGAATTCTTGACAGTTCTAGAGTCCATTAAGAGCCATTAATGGGTGACCCAAGAGCCACCAAGTTCCAGCCATGATTCTGGAAGTCCCTAGGCTGCAGTGTAGGAGGAACTGGGAGAATATGCTGAGAAAAGTTTCCAGTTTGTTCCTGTGTTGTCCTGCAAATGCTGCTGGCACTGTTGGAGGCAGCTGTTGGGTTGGATGGGTGCTGGCTCTCAACCAGCAAGGTCAGGCTGATGTTGTGGCCTCTTGACAGAGATCACCTCCTAGAACAAAAATGTTCCTGTTCCTGTGCGTACCTTGGCTTAACTGTCAACGCAAGTGCAGCTGGTTGATTTGGGCCATGTCTGCTCTTGCCAGAAAACACACTGTGATGTTTTACCAAACAAAAAGGCAGAGGCCAATGAGTCTCAACTTGTTGAATGAGCAGTGGGAGCTGCTCGCTGTTTTTGAACCCTGTCACTTGAAAGACAAACTCTGGAGGGCAGGGTTGGCCTGGCAAGGGGCAGATTCTGGGCACCCACCCCACCCTCAGCCCAGCTCCCATCACTGGGAGGGGAACGGTCACTTTGGGTGAATCATTTTGCATTCCAGTGAGAGGATACTCTGCCAGAAATTAATAGCAAATTCCTTATAATTAATTTGCCTGACTTTTTTCCCAAACAGTTTTCTGAGTTCCCTCATTCTTTTCATGCCATCTTGGTCAGTCTGGGATTTTCAAAGGCACAGACACAGCCTCACAGCTTAATTTTATGAAATAGCATTGCTGGCACAGGGTGAAGGGATGAAGGCTGCAGGACTGCAGGACCTTTGCTTATGCTTTAGACTTTGGAGCAGTCTGCTGCAAAGACCAGTGAAACAAATCAGATTTTTTTCAATTAAATTCAATGGCTTCTGGGTCAGAAACCAGCTCATTGATGTCTGAGCACTCATCCCTGGGCACTGCTGGTTTCCAATATAACTATGGTATAACTGCAGACACCTTGAGAGTTACATTTACCTGTGCAGGGTTATTAGAGGGAACAGCTTTTGTGTGAAAACAAGGCCAGAGACAAGCTCATGCTTGAACTCTAATCTATTCAAAACTCTCTTTTGTAAGGATAAGGCATATCAGTGACATACTTGTGAGGATAATGCAGTTGTGGTTCTGAAGCAACATAAATCCATACACTTCACAGGCAGCTCAGCTGGACGTGTCTGACACATTGTGCAGGGCATAAGAACAGAGAGGAGTGCCTCATGCTGTGGGCAGAGAAAGGCCACTGAGCTGGGGCACACCCCAGCATGTCCTTGAGCATCCCATGCCCCGTTGTGCCACGGCCTGTCTCCTGTTCCAGGCCCTCAGAGCCCCCACTGTCCTCACCCCTGCCATGCCCACAGACTCCTGCATTGTGCATCTGCCAGGGCAGCACAGAGTGACTCTGGCTGTGAGCTCCCAGCCTCAGTTAAATGAGAAGGATGCAGAGAGCAGGGAGGGGACAGGCACACCGTCACATCCATGCTCCCGCGGCTCTACTGTGTCCAGCGCCAGTGAATAGGAAGAAAAGAATTCTGTGCAATAAATTTATTAGGGTGTAATTTAACAGCACTTGCACATTTACTGTTCCCATGGAGCAGTGGGAGCAGAACCATCTCTAAAATAAAGCCCTTGTACAGAGTTGTTGGCACCCAGTCAGACCTGCTGATATTTTCATTTAATCACATGCAGTGAATGTGTGGTATGTGCGGGGTGGGGGCGGGTGCAGACCCAGAGGTGGTGTGTACACATCTATCCCGTGCACAGCTTAATGTTTCTAATATATACAGTAGGTCTGTTGTTATTATGATCTTAATAGTCTCCTATTAAGAATTTGCACCAAAAAAAGTACCTGTTTTAATAGACTAGACCCTGGATTTTTAGCATGACTTCTCTGCATGGTTTGGGAGCAGTAACAAAGGTCTCTGATGTACCAATACCAGTGGCCTTGAGGACATCCACAGCAATAACAAGGACTTTATAAAAAGAGGGCAGAAGCCACAAAACTGTACAGGGGAAGAACGCAAAGGGCCTGTGAAGATTTACTTTAGATGAACTGCTATAATGGAAAGGTTGTTATTGTTTTAAATGGTGGGAAAGGCATTCCAACTCTTAATCATGTTAAAATAGCCGACTCTCTATTTGTTTCATCCAGCAGAAAGGCCATCTGCTTTTCAGTGCCAAGGAAAGCATAGTGAATACTATTATGGGGCTGAGGACAGCAAGAAACATGGATAAAATGAAATACACTAGTGGAATACAACTTTATTCCGCCACTGACTAGTCATTTTCAGCTTTATTTTTTGTTCTTAGCTCTTTGGAAAAGATTAGAGAAAATACCAGTTGTCTGGCTGTTTGTGCATGTGTTAGCAGTAAAAAAAATTTTGTCTGCATCTTTTTGACATCTCATCTTGTTTAATGGTTTAAATTATCATAAATACAAGTACAACCATGAGGGAAAGTTAACTTTGTGGTTAGGATGAAATGGCCCAGCCTTCTCTGAAGAAATGTTGGATGCCAGGTTCACTCAGTGTCAAACAGCTGCTTTTAATGGGAAAATTACTTTGGCTTTTTTTCATTTAAGTGCAGTGCAGGAGAAACCAGCATCTCTCACAGGTAGTCATGCAACTGAGGAGAGCTCTGCCAGACTGCATCATCTGCAAAGGATTAAATAGATCCCTCCCTCAAAGTCAATGATCTGTTGTTTTTAAACCTGTCTCCTAATGGTGACTCATGGATGCTTTATGATTCAGCATTTTCCAAGAGATCACAGAATTTTTCAAAGGGGATAAGCATCAATGATTTGACGTGGGTACCACGTTGGGCTGTGTGATGTGTGCAAGGAAGAAAGGAGAACCAGCTCTACTGAAAGTGCTTCTCACAATATCAGCAGCTAAACTGAGAGCTGAACACTCACAATTTGGGTGATTTTATTTTTCAGCTAAGGAGAGGTGCCACCTGTACTGTGAATCGAAGGAGACAGGGGATGTGGTGTACATGAAAAGGATGGTGCACGACGGGACCCGCTGCTCCTACAAGGATGCTTACAGCATCTGCGTGAGGGGGGACTGCCTCGTAAGTGTCTGGGGGCTTCTTCAGAGCTCAGTTTTGTGAAAACAATTCAAATTGTACCTCGAGTGTTTCTCTCCGAGAATGACTAACTATAATAGCACTTTGGGCAATAAGGAGATTTCATTAGAATTATTGTCACAATATTATGTGTGATATTCTTAGTTGCCGTGCATGTGACTCGATTCCAAAAGCGCCTACCTACACAAGCAATATTTCATGCAGTATTTTAAGATGAACTATTACAATTAGCTTTCAAGGAAAGCTCTCCCTGCTGAGGTTTAGTGGGGGTGGAATGTACAATGAAATAGGAATGCACAGCAGCTTTCAAGGAAAGTGGTGTTAGTATATGGCTGATGTGCATTCTCTTGGTATTTGATCATGCTATTTTTAAAAAATCAATGACAGTTCCTCTAAGTTGGATCTGCTGCAGGTCATCTTTCAAAGGAATTAGTCTCTGACTAGCAAAACACTGGTGGAGGTGCTTATTCCCATATTTATGCCTAGATTTTCCTGGAATTTAAATATCTGTCTTAAGATAAGCTGAAGCTTAAGAGCTTTTCCTTAACCATGTTGCTTTCCTTCAGTAAGACAACCACTGTGAAGCACAATATAAAAATATAATCACCCAGTTGACAGCTATTATAGGAACTGGAAGTATTAAAATGTTTAGGTGTTGATCTTCCAGGAGAATACTACAAGGTGTGCTGTTTTGCTGAAGCAGAACCTGGGGGTTGATATGTAAAGTGAAGGCTCATTTGAATTGAAGAGTGGATAAATAAGAATGACTGTTTCTCTCTTTTGTGCTCAGAAAGTTGGGTGTGACAGGGTCATAGGTTCCACGAAGCAGGAAGATAAGTGTGGTGTCTGTGGAGGAGATAATTCCCACTGCAAAGTGGTGAAAAGAACATTTTCAAAACTACCAAAAAAGCAAGGTCAGTACATCCAGTGTGGTTTGTCCTGGAGAATTCAGGGTATTTTTTCTTGATCTCTTATGTTTCATGGAAAGTACCAGGACAATTACAAATCATTTGTAGCATCATTAATTCCAGTAAACAATCTGGACTTACTTCCAGATGTGTTTATAATTTGAAAATAAGACTTCTGCCCAGTGAGCAGTTAAAGCTGCTGATACCAAGGCCTGTGCATGCATAGGAGAGAGCTTCCCTGCTGCTTGTTGGAGAGCTGTGGACTTGTGCTGCTGATGTCACCCAGCTGCTCTGTCACTCCAGTGCTGCAGCAATGTGTCATCTTCAGGCACTGTCAGACAGGAGGCTGTGTGGTCTCTTTGGGTGCATATGGCACTTAAAGCCCGTTTTAGTCTGAAGCAAAGTCTGTTGATGATACTTCAGGCATCTTTCTTCTGACCCAAAGCCCTTTGTCCCCATTATGTTCCATCACCTGGCACAGAAATGGGAATGGGAATAATGCTGAATTTGATTCATGTTGTTTATTACACCTTGCTTTCTGAAAATAAGATTTATTTTAAAACCTAAGAAAAACCCACCCTGTTTATAGCATAATAATCCATAACTATCTTTTCAAATACCTCAATATAGGGTATGTTAAGATGTTTGAAATTCCTGCTGGTGCAAGACATTTACTTATACAGGAAACAGATGCCACTGCTCATCATCTCGGTAAGTAACAAGTAGGAAAATTTTCAGTCAGAATAATTTTTTCTGGTGTTTATTTTTGTCTCTGGAGGCTGACAATGTGTTTATACATTTGTTTACCCATTACGCGCCCACACCATGTACTTTCTCTAAGTATGTTAAATTAGGAAACTTGTTTGATTTGCCTCTGCTGTATTCCAGGGTGCCCCAGCCAGATCTGTGTCGGTATGTGTGTGTGTGAAAGCTGCTGGAAGAGGCACTGAGTTACTTTATGGGGTACAGCACATTATCTTTGGGGACTGGAAGTAGATGATCTTCAAAGTCCCTTTCAACCCAGCCTGTGGTCTTTGTGTGCATCTTTTGTGCTTCCCACCCTCAGTAATTTCCCAGCTATATCCAGATCTGTTCCAGATTCTGCCCCACTGCTAACAATACTGACCATGAGGCTGCCAAATCAATCCAGCAGTTTAGGAGGTTATGGAAATCCACTCCTCCCCGGGCCCTGTAAGCAATGGGAAGCAGTGACTAGTAGGTTGCTATTAATGGGAAGTAGATTCACAGCGAATGATCTGCTAATTATAGTGTGAGTCATACCAGCTTCTCCCCAGTGAATGCTTCCCTTGCTGCTCAGGGCAGCCCGGGCATGTGCATCAGGGAGCAATCCTCGTTCAGACAAGTCTGGACGACTTTGAGGGGTGAGTGCTGTGCACATGGACAGCTGTCTCACTGTCGAGGCCACTGCTGAGGGAGCAGGATGCTCAGGTAGCTGCCAGAGGGAGAAAGGAGTTAAAACCTGGTGTTACATAACAGATAGTCCCTGCTTCTTCTAACGAGGAGGGCAAATTTTCCATCTCAGGTGAAAACCTGTCCTCATACAAAGGTGGCTGAAGTCTCTCCAGGTGAAAGATGGAGCACTGGTGAGAGCTGAAAAGAGGAACCAGGCTCTGTGTGCAGTGGCAGGTGCCTGCAAAGCAGCAGGAGCTTAACAGGGCTGTGTTGGTGTCAGGACTGGATCTGAGCAGGAGAATTAATGCTGTTTCTAGTGTCTCTCTCTCACTGTGGGCACCCGCTGGGGCTTAGCTCAGTAGCCTTTCTCTGATGGAGCAGTAACAGCCCCCTGAGCTGCCTTACAACATATGAAAGAGCTGAATAGCTCTGGGACCCCGACTGGCTCTCAAATTGGCTCGGATTTGGCCAGTGGATTCAGAAGTTGTTATATGGGAGCAGGCAGCTGGACCCCTGTGGTGCAGCTGCATTGGCCTCATTTCTCTGGCAAGGCAGGCTATGAAAAAGGAAAAAAAAGGACAACTGATGTTCCTGGAGCTGAGCAGAAAAGTATTGACCATTCAGTGAAACACCTGAAAAAGTCTTTCCAAACCTGTGAGGGAACAGAGGGAAAATGCACACTGGCCTTTTCCGCTTCGTCCACTGGGACACAAGCAGAACAAAACTAGAGGTGAGAAACAAACCTCTTAAATTCACTTTTCTTGTGCTGTTCCCAGCTATTAAAAATCGTGAAACGGGGAAATTCATTCTAAGTGAAGACAACTATGTGCCAGACTCCAAAGTATTTATTGACATGGGTGTGGAGTGGGAATATCGGAATGACGACGATAGAGAAACGGTGCAGACCATGGGGCCACTGCGTAATGGGATAGTTATTCTGGTAAGTCAAATGAAAACCTCCTTCCACAGAGCCATAATGGACTAGCAGATCATCCAGATTCCTCTTGTGAGTTACAAGTAGACATCTGCTTCAATTATAACACAATAGAAGATGTATTTTAATTCCTTTCTCCCAATTCATTGGTCTGTATGAGAGCTGTTATAATTCAGGGTTATGTGTTGAGCAACCAGCTGTCCCGATTATTTCCTGTGGATGGCATAGCAATCAGCCACTGAGTAAAGACTGCAGCCTACTTATCCTACCTGACATGTGAGCACCAATAAAAAAAGATCAGAGTGGTTCATATCAGCTAGATCTAATAGTTCCTTCTCCCATCCATGTTTGGAAAATGTATCCTGCAAAGGCAGATGCAGGATTTCTGTGCTTCCTGGCTCCCTTTTTCAGGGCAAAACCAGTTCCACAGTTCCCAAAACCACCCAAATATATTCTTTTTTCACTGCAAACTAGCAAACAATAGACTTCAATTAGCAGGGGTAAGTTGATTTAGAATCCCTCTGAAAACAACTGTAATGTGTTGATCTACACCAGGTGAACTTCAAAGAAAGAATAAATACTGTGTTTCCAAAGGACCAATATTTTGCACTTTGTTCACCTTGAGTTCCGTTTTCTTGCATGTGTCTTAGTGCAGTGTGATAACAAAACCTCTTTCTAAATAGTTTATATTTCTGTCAAGATTAAGTAAAAAGCTTTGCAGAATTCCAGGATTATCATAAGAATATTTGTGTTTTATCAGAAATATAAGCAACTTTGTTTGCCGCTTTCATTTATTTCTGCAGTTGAATTTGCTTTGTCTTTTAGTGGAACTATCCGTTATCATTTCAGTACAAAATTTCCTTCCTTTGTGATGGGATATGGAAAAAATTTAGTGTCATGATGTCAGTCCAATGCTGGCAAGGAAAATAAGTCTAAATCAACAACAGTCTTTCTTAATATGCAGTTTAGAAACTCTGTGTCATAAGGATAGAGATACTTTTTCATCAGGGAAAAAATGTGTTGAGTGCAGCTAAAAGGTTGAAATCTCTCTGGGGATGTTTTTTATATGTGAGCCGTGATCACTATTTCACATAATCTCACAGAGCTCCTGATATCAGTCTTTCATATTTTTTTTCCTTACATCTGCTTTGCTTATTAGGTGATTCCGCATGGTGGTGCCAAGATATCTTTGACTTACAAGTACATGATCCATGAAGATTCCTTGAATGTAGATAACAATAATGTTGTGGAAGAGGACTCCCATGAATGGGCTCTGAAGAAATGGTCACAGTGTTCAAAACCTTGTGGAGGAGGTAAAAACAAAACTGCAGATCATTAAAAATTCCTTCATTGCCACAAGACATTAGGGAGACCAGAGTATGGGAGGAGATGTATTTAAGTAACAGATAAATAAATAGTGAGGTTAAATAAATAAATAGTGGGGTTAAAATCTGACTTAACTGGTTTGGAGGCAGATCTGGGCTGATTAATTTCTGATTTATGGTTATGAAACTGAAAAATTGGGCAAATATGCAAGATTTGGGTGAGGGTCTCCAAACTGTGAAGGTGCTGAACCTCAAGCCATGGGACAGCCCTTTGTAAATCCGCCTCCAGTGATGTAGCCTTTGCAATGTCGGACTCCTTTGCAATATCAGACTCCTTTCTGGGGCCAGATGTGAATGCTGATGCTGTTGCCCAGGCTGATGGTCAGATTGCAGCACTGGATTGTGGCTGGGCAGGTTTGCAGAATGTTTCTGAGGTGCTGGATCTTACTGTTATTTTCATTAAATATTATTTAAATGTTATCTTCATTTTCATGGTGAGGTGTCCAGTTCTGGGCCCCTCAGTTTGGGAAGGATGTTGAGACCCTTGAGCATGTCCAGAGGAAGCAATGAGGCTGGTGAGGGGCTGGGAACACAAACCTGTGAGGAACCACTGAGGGAGCTGGGGGTGTTCAGCCTGGAGAAAAGGAGACTCAGGGGTGACCCCATCACTCTCTACAACTCCCTGAAGGGTGGTTGCAGTCAGGTGGGGTTGGTCTCTTTCTCCAGGCTGCAGCTGACAGAATGAGAGGATGCAGTCTTAAGCTGTGCCAAGGGAAATATAGGTTGGATATTAGGAAAAGTTTTTTACAGAAAGAGTGATACAGTACTGGAATTGTCTGCCTCGGGAGGTGGTGGTTTTTTAAACCATCCCTGGACATGTTTTAAAAAAGACTGGATGTGGCACTCAGTGCCATGGTTTAGTTGAGGTGTTAAGGCATGTGTTGGACTCAATAATCTTAAAGGTCTCTTCCAACCTTGTGATTCTGTGATTAAAGGAGTGAAAAATATAGGGGTGAGCAATTATGGGTGTTAAATTTGCGTTGCAAATGTTTATTCGGTGCAGCTTACTCCTCCTTTGGTAACATGTTCATCTGCAGTTCCTACTGCAACCCTTGATAGAATTTGTGCAGTTCATCTGAAACTCGAGCCCTCTGTGAGATCTGCCACTTCTGAGCGTAAGAGCAGTGTCTTTCCCCAGGCTACCAGTTCACCAAGTATGGCTGCCGCAGGAAGACAGACCACAAGATGGTTCATCGGAGCTACTGCGAGCTGATCCAGAAGCCCAAACCCATCCGCAGGGTGTGCAACCTCCAGGAGTGCTCCCAGCCCATGTAAGCATCCCAGCACTGCTCCCTGGGGCTGCAGGGGGCATCACAGCCAGCCTGCATTGTCACCTCAAGGAAGGTGGCTTTAGCTTCACCTTCACAGCCATTACAGAGACCCAAGGACTGTGAGGATCTCATGCTCTCTTATGCTCATAGAAATATTCTTTCTGTGATTGCTGGTTCCTTTGACTTATGAAATAAGGTGGATTAGAAAAGAAGTGCTGTCCTGATCCAGACTTTTGTGTTCAAGCCATCCTGAGGTGATACAAAATAGACATAAATTCAATTTAGACCAGCAGACTTTATGCAGTGTGTGTTAACCATGTCAGAACAAATGTACAGAGTGCTACAGAAGACAACCAATGTCATCCAGTCTCTCAAATCCAAATCTTCATAAAGTTCACCGGATATTTTTGGACATTTAAAGACAGGGAAAATATTTGACCTGTTAGATTTCTCTGGCTGCCCTTATACAGCATGAAATGCCTGTCATACCTTCATTTCTGCTTTACATAGTCAAGTGTTATAAATATCTTAATTCACATTTTACAGGTGATTTTTTTGACTGGCAGCAGGTTATTCCTCCTGACACATGTAGGACTAATATATTTGTGCTACTTATTGCAACAAGAAAGGAGTATGTTGATCTCAGCTTTTATCTCTGGGGACTGAGTATAGGTTCCAGGAATCACAGCAAATAAACAGAACATACCACACAATATTTCCTAACTTCCTTTCAAAAAAAGAAAAAATTGAAAGAGAGGAAAGGCAAGAAACAGAAACTGTGCCCCATAAACTCTTCGTGGGTCAGGGTTGAACGTTTATTTATTGGAAAACTCAAGTAATGACCTAACTGGATCTCAGGCTCTCTGGAAAGGACTGTATCCTGATTTTAGCTGCAAATATAATTGGGCCCAGGTACCACAAAGACTCAGTAGGATCCTAAATTGTACTTGGATCCCTGAAGTTTCAGTTAGCTCTGTTTCCACAGAATGTCATCCAAGCATTTTGTACATAGGAGAGGCAATTATTAAGGGGTTTTACCAAGCTCTGTGACACCCACTACACTAATATGCTGCTTCTTCACTTCTGGGAAAAACTCATCTTTGTCTCAGAAGTCACCTCAGGATTCATGGCTCCACAGCTCTTGCCTTCCTTCACAGCTGTGTAATTTCTGTAGGTTACAAAGAGAAAGTTGGGAGAAATTGTTACTTTCTGTTTAACTGGAATGTGTAATGCAGTGCCTTTTACTATCTTTTGGCCATTTCCAAACCTGGGATTTTATGGGTACTTTAGGACAATTCCTTCAAGGTCAGGGTGTTTCTCCAGACTATGTATATTTTTTGGCTAAGTTTATCCCATGAATACTGTTTACATGGAACAATATTTCCATCTTGCAGATCTCTGCATTGTGTAAATATTTATAGTCTACTGTATGTCTTCACTTAAATATAACCAAGCTTTCAGTAGTCTAGGTAAATTTCCTTTGGTGCTGTCTGTCCCTGTTGTTCTTCTCTAAGTTCTTTACAATTTGTAGCTATAATTCATGAGTCAGTTCGGGTGATCAGTGAGGGTTTCAACTACACCACATAACAAACCGTGGATTTCATTTCTCAGTGGCCAAACTTATTTAGAAATTAGGAACTTGAACTTTCTGGTTTTCAGTGGGGTGTTGCCTTCCCCCAAAACAAACATTTATGATGATTAGAACTCTGATCTGTCCAAGCCCAGCACTCACAGCACTGGATTTGCCAGTGCTTCAGCAGATTGAGTCTAACATGGCCAGGGATACGGTCCATGGAATGCCCAGATATGGGCCAGGAGGAGATGCATTTGTAGCCCAAATGTTTTGGCTTCCCTCATATGGGAACCAGCTGGTTCATTCTGCATTATGAGACAAGGCACATCTCTTGCACCCAGACTTGGGAAGCTCAGCAGCACCCTTGGGGGGCTGCTTTTGACATAAAAGTGACCATATTCTTATGTGCAATCTTGGAAAGGGCAGCATAAAATCAAAGCAAAGTAGGAATTATGCTCATCTTGGAGGTAATGAGAAAGAGTAATATTGAAGATCTGGGTCTTACTAATGATATTTCAGGGGCAGTCAAATAACCCTCACCATAACTACTTATGTTTTTTTCATATATTCACTTTTATTTCCGTATTACTAGTATTAACATCATGTTAAACCTGTGCTTAAGAGTTACAGATCAGCAGTTTGAATTTTACTCTGTTCACTCTCTTTCCACCAACCCAGATGGGTTACAGGAGAATGGGAGCCTTGCAGCAAATCTTGTGGGAAGACAGGCTATCAGGTCCGGTCCGTGCGCTGCATCCAGCCCCTGCACGACAACACAAACCGCTCTGTCCACACCAAGTACTGCAACAACGACCGCCCAGAGGGCAGGAGGCCCTGCAACAGGGAGCTGTGCCCAGCACAGTGGAGAATAGGACCCTGGTCACAGGTCAGTCACTTTCTGGAGGTCTCAAACAACTGATTTCTGACCGGGTGGAATGAACATAACAAGTAATGCCACCCCATATTTGTGAATAGATGGCTCTGTGAATAGATGGCTCCATGTACAGTTGATTGTTTATTGCTCAGAACATAGCTCATTCTTGGAGTATTTCACAGTTGCTGGTGCACCACAAGAAGCAGTGAGTGGCTCTCCCTCTTGCTTTGTTACTGTAGGTGCTGCAGTGGCTCAAATAATGTACCACGTCGGCTCAAATAATGTACCACATCAGCTCAAATCAAGGGCAGTTTGAAACCGGAAAGCTGATTTCTAACCTGTTGTTTGCAGAGGGTGGCTGGGGTGTAACTGCTGTCTGTCCTTTCAGTGCTCTGTCAGCTGTGGCAATGGCACCCAGGATCGCCCGGTGCTGTGCCGGACCAGGGACAATGCCATCGGCCTGTGCAAGGAGAATAAACCCGAGAGCATCAGGATTTGCAGACTACCTCCGTGTCCCAGTAAGGACTTGTCTTCAATAGCTTCTATTACTTGTTGAAAAAAATGAATGAATTAATTAATTATTTGCAATGCCTTCATTGAATTGATACTTGTGTGCTACCTCTGCCTGAGGGGGCACTTCTCCATAGTCCCTGTTTGGAGTAGAATTCCAAATGCGGAGCCGCTGTGTGGCCAGTGGGCTTCTTGGGCACTCTTCTTCTGCTGGGGAGCGCTGCTTCGCCCAGGACAGCGTGAGAGTCTGGGGCAGACCTGAGCACAGTGCTGATGGCTGGATGTGGCCAGCAGCCAACAGCTGCCCTGGGAGAGGAGCAGTGCCTGAGTCCAGCCTTGCACCCCTGAGACCTGTGGGGCTTAGCAAGGGGCTGCTGGGCTGTGGCTGACCAAGGATGCCTCCTTGGTATCCCCACCTCCACCACCAGTTCCAGGCTTCTTCTTCATTCCATCAAACACAAGTTATCTGCAGGGGTTATCTAACTTAATTTTCAGAAGCTGTAATTAATTCATTGGTGCTTAATCCAGGGCAATAAGGCCTTTATCCTTGTTAGCTTTTCAGCTGTTTGCAAATGATACTTGTTAGATCATTTCACATATTCCTATTATTAAGTAATTAATATTTTTCTTTCTTTCCTGATATATTTCTCAGGATAGCTTTTGATTTTTAATTAATTACAAGCAAGCTGTCAATTATAGTCACCAATACAAAGATTTTAATGAGGCACTGTAAGTAAACTAGACTGCATGTCTCTGGGGATGTGTGACACTGCCATGAGAAGTGCTGCTGGAGAACTGGCCCTTGGGCTGTCTTCAGTTTTGGCTGTGAGGTCCTGGGCACAAGTTGTAGCAACCTCCCCAAACAGCACCTTTGCCCAAAATCACACAGCTTGGTTATAAGCCTTCCCTGGGCTCCTTCACAACTGGAGCCCACTCACTCTCTGAGCTTGTCCGCTTCTGACAGGGCAACAATTTAATGCTCCCTAACATATGTTGTGTTGCATCTTTTTTTTCCCTCTATTCAAGGAAACGTTTCTGATCCTTCAAAGAAAACCTACATGATACAATGGCTGTCAAGACCCGATCCAGACTACCCCATCCAGAAAATATCTTCAAGTAAAAGACCCATTTATAACTCTGCCTTTGCCCTTAAATGCATGCCACATCGAATGTGGACTTTGCCTTTTGCTCTCTTCTTCTCTCTATGCGGAAAGTTCCCTTGACTTTGCCAAGTTTAAATCTTGGGCTGAATCTGTTTTTTCACACCAGGCACTCGGTGCTCGGTGTCTTTCTTCTCTGGAGCTTGCATAGCACTGGTGGTGGAGGTCATGAAGTGTTGGATGTGTGAAGTTGGATCTCCACAGTATGTTGCAGTCCTCTGAAAGGGAGCTGGGATCGGTTTGCTTGTTGCTTGGCGGTGGTGAAAAAAGGCTCTTACTGGTTCCTGATGTTCAGTTTGATAGAAAAACTGAGAACTTATTGTGAATGTGATCACATCACAATAATGACACCTTGTAGTGCTAAAGTTCTCCTTTATCTAAAAACCCGAAATCTCATAACTCTCTGGTTTCAGTTCACTGACAGGGTAGTCTGATGAGTGGAAGAATTTTTTCATTCCATTTTCCTTTGTGGTGCTGTTGCTTTCCTCACCCTTGCTGCTCATTTTTTATTCCTGACCCTCACCTTTCCGTTTGTGGCCTGGGGAGGGCTCACAGGGAAGCAGAAGCTGGGTTTCTGTCGGTACTTTCCGCGCTGCTCTGATGCCGCTGCTCTCACCGGGCTCCCGGTGGTCGTTGGTGGGTTTTCTCTCGAGAAAAGCTGCGTTCATTTTTTCCATCGCACAATTTTTGCCGGTTTTGCGGATTTTCACTTTAGAAACAAACCCAAGGCAGAACAGGCGTGGTCCATGGTGAAGGTGGCGTGGTGGTGTTTTTCTTAACGTGGCGGAGGCAATATGATGTTTTCATTGACTACGATGTCTCCAGCTGCTCAGCATGGAGCTGTTTATACTCATTACATCTCTGGTCTTTTTTCACCATGTGCATGTCTGACCTGACTGGTATGGTTGTGTGTGTGTGTGCGCGTGTGTGTGCTCTTAGATGTGTCAACTGGCAAACATAACAGTGTGAACTACTACAGAATTACCTCAATTTTTATTGCTTTTTTTGCTTAGGAGATGAATTTTAGAAAAATGCCTTAATGTTGAAATGTAAATGGCATTAATTTACCAGATCCAGCTTTAAATATGAACAGTACACTGGTACCTTGAGTTAATCTTCATATGGAGTGTTTTTACTTGAACGATAACTATTGGAAGGCAGTAAATTTAATTGGAGGTTGATTTGCACAGTGCATATCCATATCTTCATCGAGACAGGATTGTGGCCTGACTTACTGAAATTTAACTGGCATTCGTGCTTCACCTTCTGTGTTTGTGCTGAAGATTTGGAATTCACAAGTCATAAACTTCTTTGTGACAGTCAGTATCAATAGCAGAAATGTAAAACTGCAGTCTTGGAGCAAATTACTACCTTATTGCTTTGATCATATTTTTTGGAAAAGTGGCATTTTTGAATCTTTGGGTCGTCAACAGTGTAGCACTTCAAACTTGTCATTATCATGTGATCACATATTTAAATTTTGCTGTTAATATTTCCTGAAACGTTAACAATTTACATGACAAGGTGAAAAAGCAAAGACACGTATCTGGCACTGAATACTGTTATGTAAAATAATTGGTGTTTAACTGTATAAATATATTCATGACTGTTACCTTTAAATAGACAATGTTTAGTGATGTTTAAAGAGATGGATGGCTATAGAGAATGGTGCAATAAGGTATCTGGGCATTGTGCACTATGTCTATATGCACTTTGGTTTATCAGGGATATTTTATTAGTGTTTTGTATGTATTTAACATAATATTAAAGATGTGCCAATTCAGTTTGCTTTTCAATATTTTTTTATGAGACTAATGTGTACCAAAGTGACTGTGAAACTGATTTATTTTTTTCTTACTGATGTTTTGAATATATACTTCCAGTCTGTCATGCATACTGCAAGTAAAAATAAATAAAAGTTCAGCAAATCTGGATATTTTGGTTTGGATAGAGGATCAAAATTTCATTCTGGCATTGAGAAGTTGCAGAGTTTATTTATATAACTCATCAGATGTCACTAAACTTATTACATAATGCAGATTTATTTCCATGTATTGTTAAGCTTGACATTGCATATTTTTGTTAGGAAAAAAGGCATTTTTCTAAAGGTGCTGTGACTGATTCTTGCAAAGCCAAGAACAGACCTGCTTTGTTAAAACCACATTTAAATATTATATCTGTTGGCTTTTATTATGGAAGCCATTTGGAGGAAGGGCATAAGGGTCATGCATCACAAGGCAAAACGTTGAAAGGGGACTCTTATGGGGTGTGTAAAAATATATATAAATTGTATAGGCACATGCAGGCCTTTGTATGGAGCTGTGCATGCAGGTATGAACAGTTCCAGCTCTTAAAGGCTGGTTTGAAAAATCTCTAAACCAAGGTACTATTCTTAGGTTCCTGAGGAAGGAGTCATGCCTAATCTCCAGCAGTATTTCAGTTTAGCATTTGAAAAATATGAACATTACTTGAGAGATTCTAAAGTAGGAACTAGAATTTTGCCTTTCTGCAACAAAAGCAACAATCAGGGCATAGATACAATGTACAGGAGGTGTTTTCACCTGCCTCAGCCAGCACTAGCATTTTGAAGCAGCAGCACCAGCTATTAGTTTATTCTAGACTGATACGTTTGCCAATGAAACACCCACGATGCCCTGTGTTGTTAACTGAGGATGAGTGAAGAGGTGGCACCTACGCTTTCCAAATCCCCTTGGTATGGCTGAACCTGCTCTGCTTCTCTCCTTTGCTGTGAGGGTGCTGACACATGCCAGTGCTCGTAGCAGGAGGGTAAAATGTGAGCTCCGGATCAGGCTGAGAGCACTGTCTGCCATCGGGTGAACTCTAAATAAAAGCGAGTAATTGGAGTTACTCACCCTTTACTGTAAGAGTAGGTGGAAATGTAGTAAGAGCAGGGGGAGAGAGACAAGTGATTTAATCTCTGTCTCAGCACTCTGGTCACAGAGAAGATGTTTTGTTATTGATGATGATGCCAGGATTGGGTCAGTCTGCTTTTCTCCTGAGCCCCCTCCTCTCCTACAAACCCTCTGACTCCTCTCTCAGCATGGGCTGCATGCTGGGATTTTTCCTTCACGGCAGTGCCTGGCTCCATTACTTCATCCTGGAGGCACAGGAGTTGAGGAGTGTCTGTGTAGGACAGAGGACAGGCAGATTTCTCTCCAAGGAGCCTGCTAGGCCCTCACCAGCCATTTGCCACCAATTCATACAGTCCTCTGCCTCCCCTGAGCAGAAAT
Organism: Phainopepla nitens; assembly: GCA_013400175.1. Taxonomy (NCBI): domain Eukaryota; kingdom Metazoa; phylum Chordata; class Aves; order Passeriformes; family Bombycillidae; genus Phainopepla; species Phainopepla nitens. The sequence goes on from VXBQ01010104.1 coordinate 261,817, forward strand.
CACAAGGGCTTGAGGAACCTCTGAGTAAACTTCTGTTTATGTTTCTCAGGCAGGAACACTTTGACCACTTCACCTTTAATGCCTCAGCCTACAATTTGCCACCTGCATTTCAGCAAGATCAGGATCTGCCATAACACCTCTATTACAGTGCAGATTGTTGTAACAGCTATTGACAGCTTAAAGCTTTTAGATTATCATTCCTTCTCTTTTATTACAGTCATTGACACAAAAATCAGGATTTTTACTGAGTCTCCCAGTCATTAATGGACTGGCTTGGCTCCATTGCACTGGAGTTTGTTGTTCCAAAAATATCAGCTCCCTTCTAGGAGGAGTAGAAAAGGCTCATGGTAAATGCACCACTTTTCTCTCAAACAAGAGACATGCTGAGAAAACACTGCTGTTTTCAGAGTAGGGGTACCTGGCAACAATATCACTCCAATTAGTGGAGATGGATTAATTCTGAGAGTTACATGGTACACATCAAAATAGGACTTGACTTTTCTGAGACAGTCCAGATAAATATATGTTACCCCTGACCGTGGTTAGTCACTGTTTGGTTGCAGAAAAGCATTAAAAGGAGCAAAGAGGGAAAAAATAGATTTCTTAATATAAAACTTGATGACTTTGTGGGAGTTCATGTAGTTTTAGCAACAACACAGCACAATCAGTGTTTAAGATTAAACCAAGACAGTAACACAGTTCACTATGGCACCATGGTCTCCAGGGTAGTGCTTCCAGGATGTGAAGGCAAAAATTTGAGTGTGACGGTCTAGAGTTTGGATGGGGCTGGTACAAACAGTTCAGATCAGCTTTTGCAGCTCTTTAAGTGAGTTAACTTCTAGGTTGAATATAAGCCTGCTTCTGCTTATAGAAGGCTCATTTGCCAGTTTCCCATCCCACTTTAAATATCAAACCCTCTGCCCACTGCCAAAGCTTCAGCTGTGTTTCTTTTTCTGATTAATGTGAAGATGCTCTTTATTTATCTGTTCCCTTTTTCTCTTTCAGAAGATCATTGTCAAGGAGACAAGTCAATGTTTTGTCGCATGGAAGTTCTCTCCCGTTACTGCTCCATTCCTGGGTACAATAAGCTGTGTTGCAAGTCCTGCAACATGTACAGCAACGTAACAGAGCACAGCAATGTAACCAGTGCCAATGTCAGTAAGAATAATGTCATTGAGGAGGAGCTCCTGACAACCTTCAGCCCTCCTGTGGGAGTGTCCACCACACAGTCCGCCACCAGCCCTCCTCTGCTTTCCAAAACACGTGCACCCCCCTCCAATGCAACTGAGGAGCACCCAGAAATCAATGCAGTGGATGTTCCCTATAAAGTTGATGGGTTGGATAACGAAGTACCACAGCACAACATCATTACACGGAGGAGACCTTATGAAAGGACAAGGAATCAAAGAATTCAGGAGCTGATCGCTGAGAAAATGAAAAAAGAGACTCTTAGGAAAATAAACTAAAGTGGAAATATGGCACAAAAAAACATTTTTCTCTTATAGAGATGTTACCAACATCATAATATTGGCCATTGTAGAGACTAAAAACGGGGAAAAATTGAAGTGGTGCTATGGCAGAGAGATGAAATTCTCAAGCCTACTATAAGTGGAAATGCCAGATTGTTTCATAAGTGCTAATCTGAACACTTTGGTGGCTGGGTTAGGTGTACAGGGTACGGCAGAGTATTAGTGCAATATCCCTACAGTGTCCCACCAAGTCCAAACAAGCCATATTACTTAGGTCAGGTTAGCAGGTTTCTCACTTACAGGCTCTTTAAAGTCTTCTATGCCTGTGTAAAACCTCTTGGGAATAGTAATGTGAGTCACACTTAGTATGGAAGAAAGCAATCCCAAGACGTAATAAATCCCTTTAACTCTGACAAGCAGGGGGTCAGCACTCCTGTGATGCTTCTGTGCCTTGCACAAACCCTGGCACTAACACAGCCTGCTTCGGGAAGGTTCTTAGCACATGCCAGGCTCGGTTTGGCTGACCTTGGCAGAGCTGCCTCTGTGGTCACAGCTCAGCATGTGCTCACGTAGCTTCCCGAACCAGGGCTGTGTAAGAAAACACAGAGAAAATTCTGTAGCCGTATATTTATGTGTAAATTAAAAACTGACAAGCAGTAGTTTATATATTTCCATAAACAATTTCAAAGGATTCTTCTAAACTTTTGGATACATGCAAGCCATTTAGTAGGGTAGATCTGGCCAACTTGGACTGACAACATCCTAGTCTTTCTGTTTACAATTATCCACATTTTTTATAGTCTTTGAGTTCCTGTAATGCAACAGTCTCAGTGATCCTTATTGGTTGGTGCTTTTTTTATCAGTCTGATTTTTTTTTCTACCCACATTCTGTTTAACTTAAAGATTACTAGATTCTTGTCTTTTCTTTGGTGCTTTGTTAAGACAAACTCCTCCCCCCCCCATAGTATGCAGTTATTTTTGAGGAATTAATTTTGTATTATCTTCCTTTCCTTAGGACAGCTTTATTGGTGCAGAAGTGAACAACTGTTTGCTGTGGCCTTACATGAACACACACACACACACACACACACACACACACACACACATGTGTATTCATAGCACCAGGTCTGCTAGCAAACTTTAAGATGTGTAACCTGAAAACCCTTTGAGTACTTTTTTCCCCTCAGGGTCATCATGGTTTTCATAGGTCATTTTGAATTCCTGGTTGGAGAACAGAAGATGAACTCAACTTGGCTCTAACACTGTCGAGACAGGGAGCATGGACTGGTTCCTGCTGTGGGTGGCATCTGAGCAGTTTTTTTCCTGGCTTGGATTCTTCCATTTGTTTCTTCTTTGCTGGTAAATCTCCTGCAGAGCCCGGGGCTTCCCTGAAATGCTCTCTTTACCATTAGGTTTGGTGGCTCCAAGTTCAGATTTTCCAGTCTGAGAGGAAGATCTCACCCTCCAGCCTGCACTGGTCCTGGTTTGAAGCAGCACCAGCAATCAGTCTGTATATAGAGTCACAAAGTTACTGGGAATGTGCTGCATTCCCAGCAATGTATGAGCTTTTCTCTGGCCCAGCTGCTGGCAAAGAGCTTCACAGGTATTGCAAGGTGAAGCACATGTGACTCCCTGTGACCCTACCTAATGCTCTTGACCATCACGACTGAATGAACTGCCCAGTCTCCTCTTCCAAACCAGCCATTCCTGCTGGAAAGAAGGCAAGAGCCTGCAGGAACCTCAGGCTTTACAGCACCTACATGTGGGACTGTTTTGGCCTGAACTGTGGCCAGAAGTTTTTGAAGTACAAGACCTGGTCTAAGAAAAATACTTCATGAAGATACTAGCCCAAGCAGAGGAGGAGTGTTTTCAGCTGGTGCCATGGCATCAAGTGCTCCTTGTTACACAGGACCAAGGTGATACACTTGGAGCAGCTCAGATAGTGCAGGGATGAGAGATACACTGAAGACCATGAAAACTGGGAAGCCCAACAGGCCTGCTAAGAGTCAAGAGCATTAGGATACATCCCCTGGGCCAAGCAGATGTGGCTGCAGATGTGGAAGCAGCAGCCAGCACAACTAAAATCTGTTCTGGTTTGGAGAAGTAAAACTCAGGCTCTGCAGTTTGGCAGCACAGCAGGAAGAGTTCCACCGCAGGCTTTGACTCCTGGGACGTGAAGTGTTCTCCTGCAGTCAAAGGGTGCTTGTCCTTAGTGCCCTGGCCCAGCCCTGCTGCATGGCCTGCTGGCCATCACTTGGCCACGGTGTGCGGGCAAGCCCCGGGAGCCTCGTGCCAAGGGATTTGTGGTTGCCTATAGACAGGACAAGTTTTCATAACAGTGTAGTGTCAGGTCACATCTGTGCACAACAGCAATGTAGTAATGAGCACTGAAGGGAAAAAAACCCATCATTCTATTTATAAGCAAGGAAGACGTGTCTAAATCAACATCATTCCAGCTGCTGTGCCATGGGAGACACAAGCTGTAGCTGGGCTCCCAGCCTGTAGTCATAGTATTTCTTGCCTTCCACATTTCCTTTACACAGATGTGGTTAGTATAAAACTCCTCTTTTCCCCTTCAAGTTAATACCCTTTTAGCTATGTGGACAATAAAAATAAACCACAACCCCCAGCTTTTTCATAGACTAGAAGCTCATCCAAGCATATGAAACTTAGGAAAAACCCCTACGATCCCCAAGATAGGAAGGGTTGGAGCTGGATTTACACAGATGGGGAGGTAAAAGTTGGCTGCCTGGAGGGTACCAGTCTTACCCACTGGGACTTTTTGAGACCCTGAGATAACTCATCTAATAGATTCTGTTCTGCCCTAGCTTCTGGAATAGGCTTAGTCAACCAGACAGTGTGAAGAAATACCACAGGAGGTAGTGCCCACAGCTCAAAAAAGCATTTTTCCAGATAAAGTGGAAAGTTCTGCTGCCTCAGGGAGCAGAAACAGCCTCCTGGAAGGCTGACCTGGTGTTATATTAGGTCCAGTGTTCATTAGGAACCCCGTGCAATGCCTGGTGGCATCTGCATTGTGGAAGGGCTTGTTCCTTTCTCAGTCTCACCTCTTGGGAGATTTAACTTGATTTGTTTCTCAGTCGTTTTAATTCTACTGAATATTTCTCCAGCTGTTTTTTGAGGGGAACACTAAACTACTTTAAGTAGTAGCTTCAGTCTACATTGCTCAAGACATCAAGAGGCTGATGGACCATCTTTTTAAGGAGCAGAAGCCACCAGCTGCTTTCTCTTCACACTCTTCCTGTATGAGAAGGGGGGAAGTTAAGTCTCTTCAGACCAGGAAAGCTTCTTTTCAAGATGCCATGGGTTCTTCAGAAGGTGTTTTTTTCCAGCAGTTCCCCAAGAACATGTACATCACTTCTCCTGAAAAACACAACATCAGGCTCTATCAATAAAGAAAAAGCAGCCCCAGACAAAAGCTGGGGGTTTGCTCTCCTGAGTTGATCTCATTTCTATGTCATGCAGTGGAAAATTTGGTCATTTTTTTGTTTGGTTGAACTTTGACAACTGTTTCATCTTCTCTATAATGCTGTAATTGGGCAAGAGCATCATCACAGTGGATCTTCTGTAACCCCTTTGCTATTGCCCAGGTGCTGCATTTTCAGACATAACAAGCAGAAAGAAATATTTCAATATAACCTAATCCCTGGAAACTAAAGCAGGTTTATAAACAAATATATTCCTGCAGAAACCATCTCAGAGATCTAAGAGATAAAGTAATGTGCTCCCATGAAGCAATGTATTTATGATCTAACCATGCAAGTACACAGTTTTTTCAATTGTCATTTTTTCTGGCTGTCTAGACTTAAAATCCAAATGACAGCCTCTCATGAAAAAAATATCCCAAACAAATTTTCATTTCTTTGGCTTCAGTCATCTGCCATTTTTTCACCATTATTTCTTTAGAAATGTTTATTATGAATGCATCACTTTTTATGTTCATATATCCATTCAATATTTAGAGTCTCACAACACTTCCATAGAATGCTTTCAGATGTTTTGAGAATTCTAGAAACAGTGCTTTACCAGTACTCAAAGGGTTTTATGTTTTATTTTATTACATAATGCATTTAATGTCTTATTTACTCACCTACAATGCACAGTATTAGCTATGTTCATCTGAATATCTATATGCAACTTCCATTCACTTACATATCCCTTAACAGAAATTGCAATAAATAGCCATTTCTTGTATATTAAAAATGTATATACAAATTAGAATCCTTAATTTTATAATTTATTAAATTCAAATGTCTGTGTTCTTTTGCAGAAAAAAAAAAAGTGTTTGGCTTTTCCCTGTGCTTTTTTCATTGAGTTGATATTATGCAGAGATGCAGGAGGATGAAGAACCAGTATCTTCAGATTCAAAATCAATTCAACTTCTACAGTTTAACAAGGTGGGATTGGGATGCACTTGCTGCCAAAGTCCCACATCCTTGTTACAACATCCATTATCCAAGGCTAAATATCATGAAGTCACTGGACTAAAACCTCAGTTGATAACTGCACAGACATTAATCAAACTCACTTAAACCTGCTTGAGGCCCAAATTCATCCTAGTCTGTGTATCATCTATTTAAAAGGCTCAGTTATTTGAGCTTCTGTTCAGGACTGATGAGTGAATTCTGCCTTGCATGTCCTATTGATACAGTAATTGTTCCTTTCCATGCAATTCTTTTGCACACATTCTCCTGCCATATCCTGCACACACATAGCTAGGTTCCCTTAAAAGCATAATTGAATCTTTCCCATTTGATTAGAGTTCGTTGTTTGAGGATTTGAAAGATCCCTGCTTACTCTGATTATTCAGTAAGCACCATGCAGTGCATTCAAGTCCAGCATTCTTTAGTCAGGTAACAAGCCACCTCAATGCTTTCCAACTGGAAAAGTAATTTACATTCTTAAATGCCCTGATGAAACAGTGGACGAGCCAAAACCTGGGGTTCATTTACCGTGATAATTCATGCAGCATTTACAGCTGTGACGAGGGTTATATTTAATTGCCTTTTGCTTTCATAGATTTTGAGATTTTTAGAATGGCCATGGCAAAGGGTCTCACGTCCACACTCCAGATATGAGGGACACCCAAGGTGGGGTCAGTCATGTCCAACATTTCTCCCTCCCCCCAGTCTTGCTCTCTCTCTCTCAAATGCCAAAATATGACAGCCACAGGAGGCCTTCTCTTCCTCTCCTGGCCTATATCAGATTTTTAGCTCTTTTCACCATCATCTAGCTCTGAGGATTTTTTTTTTTTTTTAAGGGCAGCTTAAGGAGCTGCAACTCCAGGCCAGGAAGGTTTTCTGGTTATTCTTAATTACACAAGGCAGAAGGCAGCTCTTCCAAAGGCCCGTGCAAATTTGACTCCCCTTTCCCACAGCGAGGGGGGCACAGGATGATTTCCAGCCACCCACAGGCTCACACTTGGCTTTGCTCACAGGGGTCAAAAAATACTGCCCAGCCTTCCTGGGAAATAAATGCCTGGAAACTCCCCTAGGGCTGTGTGTGTGCATGTGAATATATGTTTGTGTGTGTCTGTGTCTGTGTGTGTGTGTCTGTTTGTATGCATTGCTCACCTTTGCTCTCCCCCTGCCCCCTCCCCACCACCTTTCCCAGTCCCTCCTCCTTTAGCAACTTCCCGAAGCTGAGCAGGGCTGGGAGCCATGGAGCCACAGAACCGCATCAAGCACAAGCAGCACGTCTAAAATCTCATTCCAGGGAGGGGCAGAGCAGGATGACACCTGTGGGAGAAGCCTTATCCTAGTTAACCTGTTGGGTTTTATGCTTCATCAGCAGAGTGCTGCCACCAGCATCTCCCAGAGATGAAGCTGAACCCCAGCAGCACCGGGGCTTCCCGCAGGCCGGGGATGCTCCGCCTCCGAGGAGTCACCACTAGATGGTGGCACGGCACAAGAAGTACGATTATGAAACGGCCGCTGGACCGTGATCCCAGCCTGAAAAATCCCTTGGTCTGGTGAGATGAGCTGAGGAGGGGCCAGAGGGAATAAAACCCACTCGGCTCAGTCCCCATCACAATGTGGGTGTAAGGGAAGATGCTGCTGTGCTGCTGTCTGTGCCCTGACTGTGCAGGGGGGCTGGAGAAGGGATCCTGCAGGAGAGAAACACAGACAGCACCTGCAGTGGGGAAACAGACCAATCCCACCACCCAAACCACTGAAAATAACTCAAATATAAGTTGTTTCCTGGGGTTGTTATTTCTTAGGGCATCTAAATACATCCCAGCTCCTCCAGAAGAAGGTTTAGAGGCCAGTAACATGACTGTAATTTTTTAAAAATCTTTTTTTAAAGAAACACAACAGCTATGGAAAGACAAACCTGTTTTAGATGACCCGGGCTCCTGGCAGGACAGGGGGTTTCACGTCACCCCAGGCAGGAGAAGGTTTTTAAGTGATGCCAGTGCTGCCCTCACTGAGACCTGCAACAATTCACTGTGCTCTGCTCTTCGGCCTCTTTGTGTGGTGTGTCCAAGAGGGACCACTCCACACCAGTGTTCAGGCACTTTGGGACATGTATAATCTAAAATTATGATGAAAAATGCATCCATGCAAAGATACAATTTAATCATAGGCAGATCGGTAATAACAGAAATAAAAATGTTTATATTCTTTTAAATAAATAGACTGGGCCAGATTCCCAGGGGAGGTTGCCAGTGAGTCGTCACCATGGTTTGGACTTCTGAGAGTTCAAAGTATTTTAAGGAAAGTCTGAACTGGCATAGAGCTCTCTGCTGGCCGTGAGCAACCACTGCCAATGAAGCCATAACCATTGTCATGGCCTAGAAACTCCCAGCGAAGGCTCCCAGGAGTCATTTTCCAGCTTAATTAAACTCTCTATGAAACAAAGTACCTAAATCCTTCTGAGCCTTTGCAAAGGCTCCCGCCAGGACTCCACCCATGCTCCCAGCTGGATGGAGAGCTCAGGTCCTGCAAACAAGCCTTGTGCCCTGTGGTGATGTGCTGCCACACCCAGCCCCCACAGCAACCGGTTCCTCACCTGCAAAAGGCAAGAAATAGCCAGGAACTCCCAGGAAATCTGTGTGCATCCGCGACAGAGTTGGCACACGTAGCCATCACCAGTTGCTGTGTGAGCTGCAGTCAAGGCAACAGCTGTGGGTGCAACAATTCCAACCCAACTCTGTCTAGTTAATGCAAAAGTAGCTCATTAATATTTCATGGCAATATCTTCACTGGTACCGTAGTGGCTGCTTGCTGTAATGCACAGGAGGTTAATGGGCTAGGGGATGTAATTAGAGAACACAATCATCTGCAATCTGGCACAAATCAGGTCAAAACATTTTCCTTTCCTAAACCTTTAATGACAAACATGGTAACACAGAATCACAGAATGGAGGTATATTATATTTGTCCCTCCCATCTGACATGTGCTATTCACTCCATCAGACCTTTGAGAAGGAGGTAACTCCAGCAGGGAGGAGGGACTTACAGGGCAGAGGAACCATCTTGAAGGCTCTTTTTAAAGAGAAAGTATCTATGCACATCTGCACATGTGGAGTTTGTTTCCAGACCAATGATCTTCCTCACAGAATGTTTTTCCCAAGCCGCATACTGCAGCTGCTTAGCATAGCTGGTGTCTGAGGGGTTTTTTCTCCTTTTGATGGTAATCATGTTTCCTGCAAACAAGAAGGAAAAATTGAAGCTCTGAGTTACTACAGCATGATCCCAGCTGATCATTTCTGTTAGTGAATTAAATGCATGAAGGTTGTGGGTCATTTCAGCTAAATTCAGCTGTTTAGCACCAGAAGTCCAGACAAACAGCTTAAGCTTACATATCTCTTATATTGAAATGCTAAGCAATGGCTATTTCCAAAAAAAAAATAATCTGCTTGGAACCATATCCTGAAGGGATGCACAAGTCTGTTGAGCTGCTTATTTTATTTTTACTGGAGATAAGGAAAAAACCTGAACGATGAGCGCGGGCTTGGGTGGCTAAATCAGCTGTTACAGCCAATTCCAGCCAGAATGCTGGTAAAACAGAATATTTGCATTAAAACTAATGCAGTGATTTTTAATCTAGGATTTTTGCTTTTTTCTTCATCCCTCCTGCAGGTCAGGACAGGCATTGTGGGGAGCAGCAAGGCTCAGAAATGCAGTCATACTCCCTGGCCTGGGCACACAGGGATGTTATGTGGGATGGCTATTCCCCAGGAAAGAGCAGCAGCTGTTGGGGCTGCCTCTGAGGACAATGTTGGGAAATAAATATAGAAGGAAGATTCTGCTGCATCTCCCCACGCCACGTGATGCTGCAGGAGAGGCTATGAGAGGAACATCGGGGTTACTCCAGAATTGCAATCAGTTTGCAGCATGTTAATAAGCCAGGAAACAAAGGGAAATGCCTGCTGCCCAGGGACCCACAAGGTTGGATGCTGCCAGTCCTCCTGGCTAAACAATTTGCTGTAATGCACTTGTGTGGTCTCAGAGAAACATAACAGGGATGATTCTGGGAGCAGTGGGAGAGAGAGTGGAGGAGCAGAGCCCTGGGAGGTGCCATGGCAGGGCCGGCTGCTGCTGTGCCTCCACAGCAACATGGATGTACAGCTCAGCCCAGGGATGTAGGGCCTAATCTAGGGATGTAAAGCTCAGTCCAGGGATGTAAAGCTCAGTCCAGGGATATAGAGCTCGGCCCAGGGATGTAGAGATTGGCCCAGGGATGTAGAGCCCAGCCCAGAAATGCTCGGTTCAGAGCAGAATGGGAGCAGGGACAGAGGAGAGCAGAGAGCAGCACTAACGAAGCTACAAACACCCACTGCCTCTTGGGCAAACCAGCACAAATTTGTTCACAAAATAAGGCAGAGAAGGACGAAAAACACCCCCAAACCCTGAGCAAAAAAAGCATGAAGGAACTAGGGCTCTTCTTTTCCCACCCTGGCTTGGAGCGCAGGCAGCCCTTCCCCTCCCGCATCCCGCAGTCCCCTGCACACGGGGACTGTC